>CAUYRH010059999.1:0-61281 GCA_963574655.1 Perodicticus potto | reverse complement strand
GGTGTCTCCTTCACTTTACACTTGGGACTAAATGTGGAACCCCCATTTCCTATGCCTAGGTCAGTTTCTTGTGAATTTCCTAGGCCTGAATTCCATGGATGGACTGTGTCCATTCATTGATGCACTCATTCACCTTGCCCCTGGTGGAGGGGACTGTATTCATTTGTTTCCTGGCCAAGGAACCCACACACCTATATATACCTGAGGCTAGAGGCCTAGAGGAGGAGACGGGGAAAGACCGGGAGAGGAACAGAGAGAGCTTCTCTCTCCCCACTTGAAATCTCTCCCTCTACCAGGAGCTTTGGTGTTTTCTGTATTCTTTTCTGTAAATAAATTCTGTCTTACCACGGGGGGGGGGGGGGGGAATAATGTAATGAAGAATAATAAAATACATGTATTTAAAAAAAAAAAAACTTGACTTGTTGAGAAAAACTCAATTTAATTCAAGTTGGGGGGGGGAGGGGGAAAGGGGTGGGCATGCTCCCCCCAGTGGGCACGATGGAAGGGTGGACGGCACACGGGCTGGGTGAGGACACAACTGCAACAGGACCTCACATAGCAAATGCAAACATCGTAGCCTAATCCTTTGTCCCCTGTTTGAAATTTAAAACAAATGAACAACAACAAAAAACGTGACTTGTTGCCCAGAGTTTGGAGCACAGGCTTTGAAGTCGAAGGATGAGGCTCCGTGAGGGCAGGTTGTGGTTTGCTCAGTCCTCACCCTGGTGTCCAGGCCAGTGCCCAGCACTCCCTGAAAGCTCAGGAAATACTTGTGCAGTAAATGAAAGCCAAGTTCCACCACTGACTAGCAGTATGCCTGAGAGCAAGTTAGTTCATCCCTCTACGCCTTGATTACCTTTTTTATACAACAAAGAAGAATTATCATTGACAACGATGATTGCCAAGAATCATCATTGTCAATCATCATGACACAGATGATGTGACCATCATTGACACACCCATAACTGACACAGAGATGGGTGTGAGATGATACACGCGAGCAGAATGATTGGACGATCGTGAGCTCCCAGTGAAGGGTGCAAGAGTAAAAAGTCCTGGCCGATTCTAAAGGAAGAATCTCGTTTCTTTGCCTTTAGCTTTCAAAACACAGATTGGCACTTTATCCATCAGGCACAGTGCCGATAGCCCACGAAAATGTTCTATTTTAAAATCAGAAGAAAAAGGAATATAATAAAGATGAACATGTAATAATAAATACAGCCTAGATTACACTCACCTTTATACCAATGTAGTTGTAAGATATGTAATTTTAAATTTTTGCTTTTAAGGGCAGAAAGGCCCCATGAAGGCAAAGGTACCTCCAGCTCACAGAAGTCCCTGTTGCTCTCATTATCCTATTCTTATTATTCTGATAGACAGCTTGATTCAGAGCTTTATTCATTAAGCTGCTCTATAAGTCACACACTGTGCTGTACACAGCAAAATCTAAAAGAGGGCTCTGAATTTGGGGTGCTCAGGAGGTGTAGTAAATAGCAGGTAAAGGAGAGGCAACGAGGGGGAGCGATAAAGAGGTGGGATCAGGCAGTGCCTGTGACTCAAACGAGTAGGGCGCTGGCCCCATATACCAGAGGTGGCAGGTTCAAACCCGGCCCCAGCCAAAAAAATACTGCAAAAAAAAAAGAGGTGGGATCATCCAGAGGGAAGTACTGTTTCTTCAAAAAGCTGAAGATGTGGCTGAATGGGAAGTTCCTAACACATGATCCCAGCATGATGAACTGCGTGTATCAGGAGAAGGGTGACCGTGACGTGGCATTGTGACATCATATCAGTTTTCAAGCTGGGATCCTGGAAGCCAAAAAAAACAAATAAATAACTTTAAAAAATATATAAATGACAAGACTTGGAGCAGTAGAGATATAGTTTTACTTCTTGACATGTATTCTACACCTAATATACAAACTCTGAAAGAAAAATATTAGTAATGTACAAAATGAGAAGATGTCAGTGGGTTTTATTTACACGAGTATCCAGATAAAATGTCAACCATTTGGGCAAAAAGAAATATAGAAGGAAATTATCAGAATATCACAATACGTGTTCCATCAACTTTGGGGTTCAACAGCATCAAAACCTAGCTATAGTTTATCTCTGGGGAAGGGAACTGTGAATTATTTTTATATTTTGCTTCTCTAGCTGTATTCTTTTGTTTTGATAATGAACATTTGCAAATTTTATCTCTAGAAGTCAATGCCGTTTTTTAAACCCAAATGTATGAGTTATAATGTCCACACTGAGGACTGAAACACTGGAAATAAGCTAAGTGTTCATCCATACAAGATTGATTTTATTGTAGTCTACCTTTAAACAGTCTTTAACAATTATTTAGAGGCTTGGTGCCTGTGGCTCAAGCGGCTAAGGTGCCAGCCACATATACCTGAGCTGGCGGGTTCGAATCCAGCCTGGGCCGCCAAACAACAATGACAGCTGCAACCAAAAAAATTAGCCGGGCGTTGTGGTGGGCGCCTGTAGTCCCAGCTACTTGGGAGGCAGAGGCAGGAGACTCGCCTGAGCCCAGGAGTTGGAGGTTGCTGTGAGCTGTGATGCCACAGCACTCTACCCAGGGCGACAGCTTGAGGCTCTGTCTCAAAAAAAAAAATTATTTAGATCAGATTTATTGAGGTGGAAAACATTCACAACACATTGTTGAATATAACTTTAAAATAGATAAAAAGTATACATGACATAATTACCTTTTTCAAAAAAATTAAAAATATCTTTTTTTTAAAGCCAGAAGAGATTATACATTAAAATCTCAGCAGTAATCTGGGGGTGCTGGAAATACAGGTAATTTTTACTTTTTCTTCAATATCTATCTAGTCTTCTCTTTAAAAAAAAAAAAACAAAACTATGAGCATATCCTACGTCTTCTTTTCTAACTAAGAAATATTTCCCCTGAACATTTCTCATTCTGCTTGAAATCCAATATGATTTTGGAAGGAGGAACAAAAAGATGCCATTGTTCCAAATTTGACATCACCAAGACTTATCCAGTCGTCTCCCCATCCCACCTGCTTCTCCTTCCTGCTTTCCTTACTGGGATCATTAGCTCAGGCCCTTGTTTCCCAAACCGAGCTGCCGTGAAAGGCAAAGGCTATCACGGCCTCCCTAGTGGCCTGAGTGAGGTTGTGTTTAGGATGAGCTGGGGTGGGGGAGGGGAGAGGAAGGGGTATAGCGGGAATGGAGACTGTGAGGTGAGAATGAGCACATCTCTCTGGAAAACTGTAAGGAGAACTAGGTGGATGAGGGGAGACTTTGTGAGGGAATAACAGGAAGTAAGATAAAGTGGAGCAGATTAGAGCCTTGACTCTCTGACTGAGGGGTCCTCAGTTCATCCGGCAAGTGATGGGGCTATTGAATTCTTGAGCAACAAAATGATCCGGATAATTGGAATTTTAGAAAGACTCATCATCTGAGGGCTGAAAGCAAAACTATTGGTTTTACTGCTGCTGTTCATATCTGGAAGAAGAGTCTGGATGAAGCCAGCAACAATGGAAGAGGAAAAAGTGACAAATGAGAAACCTTCCAAAAGAAATAAAAGATTTCCTGTTTAGAGTCCGGATGTGTGCTTGCAAGGACTATGCCCACAGGCTGGTCCCAGCCCCAAGGGGATATACTCCCCTGCTCTCTCAGACACAAACCTAACCAGACACTCTTCCATCCCACAAGGGGCATGGCTGTGAAGGTCACCCGCTGAGCCATCCGCAGGGCTCACAGTGGTGGCCATCTGTCCAGATGTGGGTCAGCATATCCCAGTGAGCAGGTGTTACTGTTGTGTTCTTCTACATAATTAAAAGAAAAAAACCAAGACCAGGAGCATTTACTCGTAAGTGACTTGTTAAAAGCGTCACAGCTACTAAGAGGCAAAGCCAGAACCCGGGAGGAAAATATAAAAGTGAGCACCCACCGTGGATCAGGCAATGGGCCAGATACTCATTCTACTTTCCTCATCATTACTAATTCTCATAGTAACCTCATGTGCTATCATTATCCCCATTTGATAGATGAAGAAACTGAGGCTTGTGGAGATTAAGAATCTCTCCCAAAGGAGACAGAACGATTCAGGATTCGAATTTATGTCTGTTTCATTCCAAAGCTCTATGCTGCAGTTTACCACTATATGACAAGTCACACCCGGACAGAGGAAAGAGTTAAAGGGCACCAAGGACAGAGAGCCAAGCCAGAAAAATTAATGGAGCAAATGAGTGGAAAACGTTTCCCTGGACTCTTCAGTCTGGCCCCGTCTCCTGGAGGCTTTCTCTTCTCCACCCCTCACACGGGCCTGGGCTCAAATACTCGCAGGTGCGTGGGATCACACCGAAGGGCTCCCCCTTTTTGATCACGACAGAGAAGAAATCAGTGTTAGCAAACTGAAAGCAGAAATCCCAACTGTCAGAGAGATCCTTACACTTCCTACGGTGCCTATTTCCTTAAAAACCAAGCAGTCCTCACTAACCGTCTGTTGTAACTAATTAGGGGAATGTTCTTTGGACAGAAAGACTCAGACTCAGAAGCTCCCAACCGAAAAGTACGATCAGCCCTTTGGAACTGCTTTTTCTCCCTTCACAGGACAGAGCTTCCGAAAAGAATGCTTTGTGGCAAGTTTCACCAGCACCTTAAATATAATTTCTTCAATGTGCCGGGAGCAGTAGATGAAGAGAAACTGGAAGATACTCCAGAGTTCTGCCCATCATTTTGGCTGGTTTCATTCCTTTTCTGCCTTATGGGGGAGGGACAAGGAAACAAAAATGAATAATAATATGTGTGAGGACTGTGTCGTTCAGGTTAACACTGAAATAAGACATTAGCCTCATTCTTCACCTGCATTTGCCCTGTTTCCTGGAGATTCCTATCACTGTCCTACGGTCTTGATACCCAAAAAATTTTTAAAAAAAGAAAAACCCAGCTAACATTTATGTGACATAAAATGAATCTGCCCGACCTTAGCGAAAGGTGTTCTGTCCCGGGATGTGAGGGGCTTGTGTTCTTTTTACACCCAGCCATGTCTTCATTATCAACGTTTATCTACATCTTCCCATAAATGCAATAGGTGGTTCTCTGTAACCTCTAAGAAGAAATATTTCATTCTCTCGCATCGTGCCTCTGCTTCGCCACTCACGTCTGCGCAGTCACACGAGGAGCCCAGGGGTCGTGGAAAGACTGTGCACCTTTAAGGAGATGATAGTTCTTAATATTGTTGTATCTATTCCTCTCCCTGCAGCTGGTTTGGACTGTGCCCTGCCCATCTCAGAGTCCCCACATAGGGTCTAGATTGTGGTAGGTGTGCAGATAGGTTAGAAGTCACAGGCCGAGAGGCCAGGGAGATAGCAAGGAGAAGGAAAAGCCAAACGCAGAAAAACCCTGAAGACCTGAGAACAGGCAGCTTCTGCGGTGCCCGTGATAACACTGCCTTGGATCTGATTTTGCCACTGAGTTCCAGTGGTACAGGAATAAAGCCCATAGCGGTGTCAGGTGGCTGCCATGGGGAGATGAGGCTGCAGCCAGTTGGCAGCTTCTGAACTAGCCAGAGTGAAAGGAGAGAGGATTCAAAGCGAGCCTCGCCTGCCCCCTGCCAAGGCCTGACAGGCCTTGACAACAATCAGTGAGGCCTCAACAATTAGCAAAAGTCCTCAACCCTTGTGTTGTTGGTGACACTGATCTGTGACACAGCCTCTGAGTCCTGGCTGACTTTGAAAGGGCAGAAAGGACTTTTGCCTGAGCGCAGAGATTTCTATAATTAAGACGGTTGTCTCAGCCTCTATTTTGGAAACTGTCTGTCACAATGAAACCGGGAGTCCTTCTGTATAATGTTGTTGCTTTGCAGTTGACACCCGGCGTTGTAAGACATTTTTTGTTCTGTTTCAAGAAGTAGCCCATCTGGGTATTAGCCCATATTTGTAGCAGTGACTACAAGGCAGCAGGATTATTTTATGTATGTTTAAGCAAAAAGCCAGGGTCACTGGCTCCTTTATTTGGAAGAGCACTGTGCTTGTTACAAAAGCATGCAGCATCTCCTGTGACGGTTGGTGATCAGGGCACCTTCCTAATTTCTATACTGGAGGGGTTTGGGTGCCAATATGTTTGGATAGGGAGGAAGAGAGTGGAAGCTGCATTTCTATGGCATCTTTCACGACACTGGAACAACTTCAAACAGTAGACTGGGACCTTCGGTCCTGGTTATAATCCCCCCTCTTTCTCCAGTTGTCACTGCATTTAGCTCAATGCTGCATTTCACCATGATTCTCCATCATCTCCTCCTCCTCCCGAGGGACACCGTGTTCAGTGGTAGCATTTTACTCTGACATCAACTTGGCTAAGTTTCAGGTGTTTATTTCAACGTGCAATTTCAGTAGGCTTAATGGGAGTCACCGTCGATCCCTCCAATCATCTCTCTCCCAGACTATTATAAACTCCCCGCTACCTCCCTCCCATTCACCCTGTTGCTTGAAGGGACCCTCTTAATGCACATTCGTGTCACTAACTCCCGTTCTTTAACAGTTCTCAGCAGCATCCAATCTGACTTCCTTAGCATGACATCTCTAGGCTTTTATGATCTGACCCCTGCCTGCCATTCTTAGAAAAATGAAAATAGTTCTTTCAGTTGTTGCAGAAGTTAACACTGTAATGAAGACCTTTATGAAGGGTCTCCATGATGAGGGCTTACTGAACACACTGCAGCACTTTGCAGCTGCCCCTAATGACTTCTGCTCCCAGGGAGCAATCTCTGCCCGAGAAATAATGACCATCACTGGATTCTGTCCAAAAATGAACTCTCTGAGGCTCTTCCCAAGGACACCCTAAGAGAAAGTATGGGTTCAAAACAGGGAAGATTACACACAGCATTCTGTTCTCAGGTAAATATCTTTACCTTGGCAGCAGGCAAAAATTCATGAATATTTTTTAGTATTCTGAAAGCTTTGAAGAACTAAAATAAAAATAGCAAGACTAATTACCAGCACCATTCAGAAGCTGTTGACAAGAACAAGCCTATTAAACAATAAGAGAAATATCTCCTCGTGGGCCCAATGGAGCCCAGAACTACTGGGGGTTGATTTATGCTAAGAGATTGCCTGTACTTTGCTTAGTATTTTGCAACTGAGGCCTGTGGTGGATGTTTTCTCCTTGGGCTTTGAGCTCCACATTAATGGCTTATTAAAGACGAGTAAATTCAGGGCAGGTGAACTCTGACACCGAGGCACAGACCCTTGTCGACTTCAGAACCATCTAAACTGGAAGGAGCCAGCCCTTGACAAAATGCTCAAGAAGATGAGGTTTGCCTCCTGTGTCCCAGCCTCCCCTTTTGTGGCCCTCCATGGCACCTCACTAGATTGACGTGGGGACAAGTTTAGCCTGATGAAACTTGCTGGGTTCAAAACCCTTAAACTATATGGCCTAGAGCAGGGAAGGTCGAACCAAGTCCTATGGGCCAAATCCAGCTTACCACCTGATATTGTAAATATAGTGTTTTTGTTCGTTTGTTTTTGAGACAAAGTCTCAGCTGTCACCCTGGGTAGAGTGCTGTGGCATCACAGCTCACAGCAACCTCCAGCTCCTGGGCTTAAGTGATTCTCTTGCCTCGGCCTCCCCAGTAGCTAGGACTACAGGCTCCTGCCACAACGCCTGGCTATTTTTTGGTTACAGTTGTCATTGTTGTTTGGCGGGCTGGGGCTGGATTCGAACCTACCAGCTATGGTGTATGTGGCTGGCGCCTTAGCCTTTTGAGCTACAGGTGCCAAGCCAGATATTGTAAACAAAGTTTTATTGGAACACACCCACCCTCATCACTGAGGAATTATCTGTGACTGATTTTGTTCTACAGTAGCAAATTTGAGTAGTCGCAACAAAGACCATATGGCTTTCAAAGATTAAAACATTTTGCTTCTAACCTTTTACAGAAAGAGTTTGTAGACCCCTGGCTTAGATCAAATAACTTAACCTCAATTTCTTTATCTGTGGAATGCTGATAAAAACATTCCAAAAGGTTTTATGATCACACTAATAGGTGTTAAACGAAAACAGGTAAGTACATTTGGAAAACTCTCGGGTAAGTAAGCATGTGTTCCTTTATTACAGGTCCTCTCAAGAATTTTTAGGAAGCCAATCAGGGAATCTGGCATGCATTTTCGAAATTAATTTAACCTTGGAAATCTACTGTCATGCAATATTGTACAAGAGTTGTCTTCATACATATGTGTATGTTTCCCAAGGTGGAAACTGCCCCGGGGATACGGATAGTTTGAAAGGAATCAATTTCCAGACATTAATTACCTATGTATTTTTTCATAAAACTGACCCTAAGAATATGCCTGCCTTCCCAATACTGTGGTCTTCTCCTCTTTATAACAGAGAACTTACCACGGGAGCTTGCACCGGGGGCCAAATACTCTGGATTACCTGTTCCCGTAATGATAAATCAGGTCTGTAAGGCCCCATTTTATACAGATTTTTGTTAAGCCTGAAGTTTTGCATCAGTGAGGTATTTGGGGCATGCTGAGATGTTCTGAATTCAGAATGGCTCAAGTGGTACAGGTCTGTGAAACCTATTGTTTATCTTATAACGGGAGTGTTTTTTGAAACTACCAAATTTTTTAAGACACATTGAAGAAAACCCTTGAGTAAAAATTATGCACCATTTGTTTCAGATTTTGTACTCTTTATTCAATACACTAGTCAAAATTTACCAATTTTATGACTTATTTCATTAAGTCATATTATAAAATATTTCTACTAATTGTGATTGATCTCCATCTGATTTGTAGTTATCAAATGTTTTATTAATTAAAATAAAGAATCTTTGGTTCGGCGCCTGTGGCTCAACGGGCTAAGGTGTCAGCCACATATACCTGAGCTGGCGGGTTCGAATCCAGCCCGAGCCCGCCAAACAACAATGGTGGCTGCAACCAAAAAATGGCCAGGCGTTGTGGCAGGCGCCTGTAGTCCCAGCTACTTGGGAGGCGGAGGCAAGAGACATGCTTGAGCCCAGGAATTGGAGGTTGCTGTGAGCTATGATGCCACGGCACTCTATCCAGGTGACAGCTTGAGGCTCTGTCTCAAAAAAAAAGAAAAAAAAAAAAGAAAAGAAAATCTGTGGTAATCCCTATTAAGAAATTCTCTGCAGCTTTTCAAGATGTCTTGTTGAATGGAATAATAATGACATCCTTAAACACTAGAAGCAAAAGAGTATATTAGGAATCAATACTCTAAACGTATTAACTATAGTTTTTGCCCAGTGATGGGTCATGTGTGATTATCTTTGTTTTTCTGCATTTTATATTTTTTCTGTAAGAGCTATGTCTCACAAATATATTTTGAAAAAATGTTCATTCAAAAATAATTTTTTTTTCTTTTCCTTACCCTCACCCCCTACCTCCTTCTCTGTTTGCTCTCCCCTTCCCCCATCATGTCATTTATTGTCATTAATTGTCCTTGTATCAAAGTTAAATACATAGGGGTGAGGGTAAAGAAAAGAAAAAATAGTGACTAATTCTCACATAAATTGGATTTGTTTTTGACTAAAGTACATTACTTAAACATTAATTTTTACTTCAACTTGTTAATATGTTGTTTAGGATACAGGGTACTGCATCCTCATTTATAAGTGAATTTTGTTTGTAATTTTCCCTTTATAATAATATATTTTTTCCAATTTTAGTATCAGGTGTATCCAGACTAAGTAGAATGATTTTGAAGTTCTTCTTTTTCTATTGTCTATAAGATTTGGCATGATCTGTTTTTTGGAATTATCTTTTATTTACAAATATTAGGTATCTCTTTTTTGAGACTTTGGAAAAAAAAATAGTAAGAAGTTAATTGATGACTCCATGCTGATCCTCAGAGTCAAAGCATTCTATAGTAGACATACTCGTATTTGACAAAGTGAATGTTACTTTCTTTGCATTACTATTATTGTTATTGCTTAATACTTCATTGCAGCAATTGTCTGATTTCTTTTCTGAACGTATTTATCTTCATTTGTTCTTTGCGAGGTTTTTGTTTCTGGTCCTTACCTTAAACATTATTATTATTGTTAAATTTTAAACCTTTTAATTTTGTGAAAACAAAAAGAGGAAAGCTAACAAAACACATGTATATGTAATAAAAAAAATTATTAACTAATCACAAAAGGACAAACACTATAGGATCTCACTTATATTCAGTACCTAGGGGAGCAAATACGTAGAGACAGAAAACAGAATGGAGGTTGCCAGGGGCCAGGGGAGAGGGATGGAGAGTTAGTGCTCAGTGGATACTGAGTTTCAGTCCTGTGAGATGAAAGAATCCAGGACATGGATGGGGGAGATGATAGCACAACAATGTGAATGTGCTTAATGCCATTAAACTATACACTTAAAAGTGGCTAAGATAGCCAATTTTTCTTTTTTGTTGAGATGGAGAGTCATTCTGTCACCCTCAGTAGAGTGCCCAGCATCATCATAGCTCACAGCAACCTCAGACTTTCAGACTCAAGACAGCTTCCTATCTCAGCCTCCCAAGTAACTGGTACTACAGGCACCTGCCATCGCACCCACCTGGTTTTTCTATTTTTGGTAGACAGGAGGTTTCGCTCTTGCTCAGGTTGGTCTCGAACTCCTGAGCTCAGGCAATCCATCCAAATCAGCCTCCCAAAGTGCTAGGATTATAGATGTGAGCCACCGCGTCCAACTTAAGATGGCCAATTTTATGTTATGCATACTATACCATTATTTTTTAAAAAACTGAAAATACGGCTCGGCACCTGTGGCTCAACGGGCTGGGGCGCCAGCCATGTACACTTGAGCTGGCGGGTTCAAATCCAGGCTGGGCCTGCCAGACAACGATGATGGCTGCAACCAAAAAAAAAAAAAAAGTGGCGGGGCATTGTGGCAGGCACCTGTAGTCCCAGATGCTTGGGAGGCGGAGGCAGGAGACTCGCTTGAGCCCAGGATTTGGAGGTTGCTGTGAGCTGTGATGCCACAGCACTCTACCCAGGGCAACAGCTTGAGACTCTGTCTCAAAAAAAAAACAAAAACAAAAAACTAAAAACCAAAATTAAACCAATAAATCTTAAGTACAGTTAAGTCTAGAGGTAACTCAGTTACTAAGATTTTCAAGAAACAGAAGTAAACGAGCCTAAACTTGAGGACTGGCCACACGGCACTTAGCCACACACTCTTAGCACTGTAGTGTGCAGTTGGATGAGCAGACAGGTCTGCTGCCTCTTCCCTCACTGCTGGTGCTGGCCACACAGCCCCTGGCTCACCCTCCAGTCTCTTCCTTCATGGCTTGGAGTTTCCTTCCTCTCTTGCACATGTCCCTCAGTCTGACTCTCAAATTAAAGAAATTAAATTGGCTGCCCGTGCCTGGCTACAGTGACTGCAGGTGACAGAAAAAATGTGTGGCTATGTCCTCCATGGGCCACAGGCTTAGGGACTCACCCTCAAGGCCCTTCAGCTAGGGGTTGGTGGAGCCAAAGAAATGAACCTCACTTTAAAGTCTAGACAACTGACCTCTCTACTAAAGAATGAAGAGGAAAGAACCAGATTCAGCAAATGAAATCCTTCCTTTGTTCATGGCACCCAGCCCTTAGCCCCTGAGAAAGGAGTGATGTCTGGATCTGATCCTTAGAATTCCAAGGTTGCAGATCCATGGCCAGAAAGCTGGACTTGGCCTACAGGTGTGTTGGCTTAGCCCACCCAGTGTTAGTGTGCACAACATTTGAGAAATTTCTGTTAGCTGCCAACATTTAAATATCAGGGCATTTCTACCTAAAAGGAGTTGTTTCTTTGTTGTTGTTGTTATTGTTTTTCAATTCTCATGGGAGAAAAAAAAGAAATCTTTTAGCCATACTGAGTTTACTGTCCAAGGTGACAACAATGGGCTGGAGGTGAGCATGAGATTGACTCTGTCCCCAGTCCAGCCCCACTATTTACCTGCCTGGCCCTGCTGCTCCTTGAGTGGCGGCCCCTCAACTGGACTGGGAACTGCTTGGGAGAACTTTGGGGTACAAGATATGATGCCACACAGGCTCACCGTAAGGTCTCAGAAAGACTCAGTGACTGCCGACCAGCCTGTGGCATCAGAGTACAGCACTCTGCGGGGTTGAGGGTCAAGCATAAACCACAGACCCAGATGTGTCTGGCATCTATATCCTGGCCGCATTTCCAGGTACCAGGCACCATCAAATGCAACATCCTGCCCATTCTCCTCACTGCAAATTTTGAAAGGAAAGCTGTACTGTTGAGAACGGATCAATGGTCATGATGCCTTGTGTCCTCTCTCCAGCAGAAGACAATACAGGATGCTTTGGGGAGAGGACTTGGAGCCGCATGAAGCACCCCATGGTGCACCTGTCTTTTTCCTATTCCACAGCTGGAGACCAGAGGAAAGTCCCCAGCCATTTACACTGCACCACTCTGCTATCTCTACAGTGGAATGATGCTGGATGCTGAGTTTAAATATCTAAAAAGATCATATACAATCCTAGCACTCTGAGAGGCTGAGGCAGGTGGATTTCTTGAGCTCAAGAGTTCATGACCAGCCTGAGCAAGAGCAAGACCCTGTTTCTACTAAAAGTAGAAAAAACTAGCCAGGTGTTGTGGTGGGTGCCTGTAGTCCCAATTACTAGGGAGGCTGAGAGCCAAGAGAATTGCTCAAGCCCAAGACTTTGAGGCTGCCATGAGCTCTGATGATGCCACTGCACTCTACCCAGGGTGACAGAGTGAGACTCTGTCTCAAAAAATAAAACATAAAATACAAAAAATAAATAAAAAGATCATATATATACAGGGGTGAAAGGAAGTTTTCCAAGTCCTTCGGAGTTAACAGGGCCAGGGAGAGATCAAGACCAGTGATTTCTTACCTGCTGTAGGCACACTAACGTTATACTGAGGTAAAATAAATAGGAAGGCAGTCTTGGCTGTGACCTGTAAAACAAAGGGAAAAGGTTCCAGTTTAACTTTCAGCCACATCAAAAGACACAAGCAGAGACTGAGCCAGCCTCCAGACCCTTTTCACCTCAGGCCTGCAGGCCTCTCAGATGAAGGCTGTTACCTAATGCAGAGGTAGCACTGGGTTTTGACCCATTTTCTTCACTGACATGCCTCCCAATACTTGTACTAAAAACAAACAAAAAAACGACCCTGGGCCCCAAATGGTATCTAGACTAGTGACTCACTGCAGATGGGATAAGACAAGTGGAGCCTGGCAGGATGAGAGCTCATAAGGGACGGGTATAAACCTGGCTGCCCTTCCTTCCTCTGCTCCTTCACTCACTCACTCTCCCAGGTTGTTACTGATTTAGTTCTGTGTACCCAGCTTTGTGGAAGAGGGAAACTGACAGATGAGATCCTGGGCCTGCAGCAGCTCAGGACCCACGTGGGGTTTCCCTGGCACTCTAGTTGCCTGTATACTGGACCGCAGCCCTGAAAGTCTACACGTGGGCTTTAGAAACAGAGAATTCCAGCTGCTGATTTCATATCTCCCCTACTGTGGGGCAAGACAGGACGCCCCACACTGCTGTTTACTTCAAAAGCTGTCTTTAAAATCTGAGTTGTGTTGTGATAGAAACTGTGGTTGCCACCTGGTTATTCCTGGCTAAATCAGTACTGTGACACTTTAGCCAGCTGGGGAGAAATTACAAAACAGAGACAGATGTGAAGCTTGGACCCATGAATTGACTACCCAAGTTCAAATGCAGGCTCTGCCATTTCCTAGACGTGGAACCATGAGCAAGTAATCTTCTGCACTGAGCCTCAGTCTCCTTGTCCATAGTATCAGGGCTACTTGTAATATCTTAGCTGTGCGGGGTACTACAGACTCGGGTGGCACTGTCCCTGATGTCAGAATTGTTGAAAGCTCCCCAGACGGCTCCACTGTACACCTGGCCTGAGAACCACCAGCCACACTGTTCTGAGATGCACATGAGGCCAGCTGAAGAGAGGCCTTTCTCAAGGGGCCTCTGGTGACACCTCATCAAGACAAATGTCCTGGTTCTCCCCCAAAGCAGAGGTTTGGAGAGTGGCCACGTTGGAGGAGAGGGACAAAAACACCGCGGCAAAGGCAGCACTGGAACGAGTGAACGATGTATCACAGATTCCCCATGTCACTCGGACACGCCAGGACGAGGTTCCTGCCCTCGGCCTCCCCTCTAGAGACGACCCTACTTGTTGTCACAGTCGACAAGACCCAGTGCTCCACAGAGGGATGTCATTTCCTCCAAGCCTTCTCGTGAACCTGGGCTGCCGCCTTCCACGTGTTCTGCCAAGCTCTTGGGGAAGACCCCAAATGAGATTAGGTATGAGAAGAAGCTCTTGAAAACTCAGGTCTTCCCCAACCCCACCCTACAACCTTAATCCTTTAGTCCACAAGACCTCTTTCAGCGTTCCTGACCTACCTTCCAGTCCCACAGAATGTATTTTCTTTACAACAGGCGTGCTTGGTTTCAGCCGAAACGTTCTCCTCACTGTTTCCTCTCAAGGGTGTGAGCCCCTCTCACACTGTGTACTGTGACTCCTGACCCCTTCCCCACACACAGTTCGACTGATCAGAAATATCACACACCCTTCACAACCCCCCCAAATGCAACCTCCTCCGAGAAGCCTCCACATGGCCCTAACTGCTCACAGGTACCACGCCTTCCGGCTAGGAGCGCCGTGCATGGGCTCTGCTGTGTCATCCCGTCCAGACCTTGTTTCTAGTTCTCTCTAAGCTCCTGCCTCCTTAAAGGAAGGGGCTGTGCTGTCTCATTTGCCCTTCTGTGCCCCCTCGAGTCACTGACACAGATGCACACAGCAAGTGCTCAGCGACTAACGTGAAAGGTCTCGGGCCGGGTCTGCTTCACTCTGCTGTCTTTGCACCCACTCACCAGAGCAGTGACTTTCAATAGGTGCACTGTGGCACACTGAAAAATTTTTAAAGATCATTAATTAAATTATTTGCAAAAGAAGTTCAAAGCAAAGTATATTCTTTTTTCTTTGCCTTTTTAAAAAAATCAACATAATTTAAGTGTGCTGTGGAAGTTTAACTATACATTCAAGTGTGCCATCAGATAAAAAAAGGTTGAAAAATACCACTGTAGTGGGAGCTGCCCTCAGTGGCATCGCTAGAGCTATCCTCTGTCACTGAGGCCTTTTCTGGGAGACCTGTCCAGCTGCCAAACCACCTGAATCCAGACCCGCCACCAGGCTCCCTGTGACCGCTCCAGCCACGTGGCTCTCCCTCTCTGACCTCTGCTCACAGGGGTCACTCTTGACTCCACACCTACCCCTCTGTGTTGTCTGCCACGACTCCTGTGAAGGTGAGCCTTGTCTTCTTAGACTGAAATGTGTGTGAGGAAAGACCAGAGAAGCCGGAGGAAAGATCAGAGGAGCCCGGGGGAAATGGGAGAAAGGAAGGAGAGAGGAGAGAGCCAGGCAAGACGAAAAACATTTACTTCCCTGCCCAGCACAGACCTCCCACTCTGTTTCATCAGGAACTCCCTCGTCTTTAAGATTGTGGGCGTGGAGCAGGCCTCTTCGGGCTGTCAGGTACCCACTCTCCCCTTCCTAACAGAACCAGGGCTTCTTAAGGGAATTACCTTCCCAGCCTGTATGTGGGTCACATCCTTCCCCTCCTGGCCAACTGGACCCCCTGTCCTGGGCCCTGGATTGGGGTGCAATCACTGCCATACACCTACCCAGCATCTTCCACTGTGGTCCCCACAGTCCTGGCCCTGGAGCACCCCTGGGTCTGCAGCCTCCCCTCAACTGAGTGAGCCCCAGAGAGCCTCCATTTCTAAGACACATTATTCTTCAATGTGAGGAGTATTCGTGTTCCACTCAGCTGCCCTCAAGAATCCTCAGGGGAGCTTCTGAAGTCCTTAGGCCAGGGCCACACCCCAGCCAATTAAACCAGACCCGTTGGTCATCTGCATTTTGCCAAGCTTCCCACAGCATCCCAGCATACAGCCAAGTCTGAGAATCACTGTAGCTTTTTTTAAGGGAGCTAAGACATAAGGTGGGTGGGCTCTACCTATACTCCAGCCCTAGCCCTGCATATACAGATGATTCTCGTCACCTGGGAGATACACAGGGTTAGGTGCCTATAGGCCACTAGTCACATTTTCATCGACAGATTAATACATAACCTTGTTTTACGTGCATTTCTGCTTAAAGACACCTTATTTGATTCATATTGTTGATTCATTAACACTGAACTCAGGGCCAACAGCATAATAACTGGTGCCTGAGATGAGCTTACCTAACACACATGTTTTCTCCATGAGGACCATGAAAGCTGAGAAGGACCATCTCTGTAAAGGACCATGAAAGCTGAGTATTGATTGGCTGTTGCAAATACATATTAGCAAGTAAGGGAGCTCTCAAAAATGAAATCCACGAATAACGAGAATAAAATGCATTAGGGCGAAACCTGAATGTCAGGACCACGAAGACCAAAATTTTTCTGTTTTGACAGCCCGATTAATGTTTAAGGTATACGCCACAAAATTCACCCATTTTAAGTGTAGAACACTAATGGGTTTATCTTTATATTTAAACTGTTTCTTCCTTCGTGGGAATGTAAGCACTAGGAAAGTGGGGATCTTACCTGCCTCGATTATCTGCGATCCATAGCCTCAAACAGTTCTCAGCAAACACGTGCAAGTGACCACAGGGAGAGCTGGTGTCACGCCCAAGCTACCTGACCGCAGACCTGACCTCTACCCGAGTTTCTTCTTCTGCAGACATCTGCTCTCTGTCTGCCCCAGAGCTGAGCAGGGAGTCGGTATCTCATAAATACCCATTTCATGAACTCATCCCGTAAGCACCTATAATACTGAGCGACCACGGATGAATGTTTAACATGTTTTCTGAACATGATTCTGATAGAACAGGACTTGGGGCCTTAATTAAGGTAATAAAAACCGTTCTAAAACGTGTGTGTTTCTTTGTAAACAGCTGCACTTGTTCCCACCTTGCCATATTTCAGCAAGATGGTGTCGGTTTATCTGATTTATAGATGCAAATGCTGAATCTGGGGCATAGAGAGGTAGAGTTGCCTCCAGAGACCTCACAACTCTACCAGCAGGAAAGGCAACATTCAACTTGACTTTTTAAAGAAAGTATTGCGAGAAGAAAAACCTAGAAGACACACAATACTGCTCATAAAACAGAATGGTAACATAAAACGAAACAGGAGAGGACAAAAAACACACATACTGAAGACAAAGAGAAGGAGCAAGCAATGAGGCTGATCCACAAAAACGCATTCCAAGAAGTCCTGCTCCTTGGCTAAAGGTGGCCAGAAATTTGACTGTAGGCTTTTCTGCAGTCCTCTGAAAAAGGCGTGATCAGACATAGGCAAAATAGGTTCAAAGCCAGCCCAGAGCGTGCTCTCCAGGTCCACTAGTTAAAAAAGCAGAAAGCACTAGTCAAAAAGAGCAATCCTACTTCTTCAGGATAAAAAAACACTCTCTTTGCCTTAAAAGATCCTTTGGCACCCCAAATCTACACTCCATGACCTTCTACCGACCTCAGACCAGAGATGAAACCACTAACAAGCCCCTCGGCAAGCGCTGGTTGAGTTCCCTCTGCACAGAGGGCTGAGAAACAGGAGCCTATTAAAAATGTCACTCCAATCATTCCTCATTCCTCTAAGGCTGTTTATAGGAAACATTATTGAGTTTAATAGCATTTTAAATGCCAAGCTTAGTGGGTAAAAGGTTAAAAGTGACAATGTGCTAATACCCTAATGCAAAGAGAGAACACTAAATTATGTAGGAAGGGCCACATCACACATGCACACGTGTGCACACAAACACACACACAACACACACACAGCGCTTCATTAAATTTTTAACTAAAACAGGGCATCAAAGACAAAGGCAGGGACCTTGAGCATGCTTGTGTAGCCACAACAAAACAAAGCTGTTCCACATGCCATGTTCTATTAGGGGCACAGGAACCTGAGCTCTTGGTTGCAACTACACCAAGGCTGCTAGTGAAATAGCTGCTTCTAGCTAAGCATAGTGGACACAGATTCCAGTCCCAGCTTGCCGTGGGCCAGCAAGACCTGGGCAAGGCCTTTCACCTCTCTGGACCCCAGTTTCCACATCCACTAACAACAACAATTAACAGTAGTGACAGTTAATGTTCTCCTGTGCTTACTAGTCCACACCACTCATGGTTCCAGGGGCTTTGCATAAATTAATCTCAGGTAATTCTCACAATGACTCTACAAGGCAGGTGCTAATTATGTCCCCATTTTACAGATAATGCATGGAAAGAATTAGGCCAAAAGAAGGGGTCAGAATGAATGTCCTTAAATGAATGTCCTCCCCTCTTCCAGCCCCCAAAGGCTACCATTTCCTGATTCCACTTAGCTTTCAATGCCCAAAACATAGCCTTACACCCACTAACTTGCTGGGAGGTCTTTCCAAAAGTTTAAAATATATTGTTGCTCCCCCCACCTTGTGGAGATGAGGTTCAGACATCATCCATGTTTGACAGAGCAAGAAAACAAGGCCTCTCGGGTTAACCCGTCACCTGCCGGCCATGGGCACTGCGAACACGTGGGCTTCTGAATGCCCTGATTCGTCCTCCTCTCACCGCAAGGTGCTAGCTGGACACCAAAGATAAAAAAGGACTGTGATGGAAACAGTCTCACTGCTTCTCTTTTAAGTGTTAAATCCTTTGGTTCTGTTTATTCAATTTTTTTCTTGGCAGACACATTCATGCTCCGTCACTTAGAAGGAGCCATGTGGGCAGACCAGCCACCGAGGACAGGATAGGGGACAGGGCCTTATTTGAGGGCTTATTTTCACAGAAGCAGTTCTGCTCCAAACCACTTCTGTCCCACCGCACCACCCCTCCTACCTGAGCCATATATCCCACATCTGACAGTGGGGACACTCATTTTTTTCTTCCTTACAAACACAGGATAAAGCCAAACAAAATGTCCCCTGAGGCAGGGAAATGAAGCAATTAAAACTCCCATCGGCCCCTAGCTTGGCCTGTGCTTGGGAAGCCAAGTGGTTCCCACTCAGGGTTTCGCCAAACTGATTTTGCACCTTTCTGCTAAGGCAGAGGATAGGAAAATGTCAGTCAGACAAGAAAATCTTGAAACTTAAGCCCAATAGGTGGGGAAGAGTTTTTCAGGGGGTGGGGGAGTGGCTTAAATAGTCTTTTAGCCTTTTTCCCAGGAGTGTTTGCGCCCCAAAGTTCTTGTTGCACAAGAGTCCGTAAGTCCACCAATCACCTGTATGGGCCACGTATGTGGCCTGGACACAGTGGACACCGGTTTGCAGCCCCTCTACCTCTCACTAAAAAGCAGATAGAGCTGAAACAAAAATATCTTTCTGGAATTACTCTCTGGAAGTCTCCATTTTGCAGGAACAGAGGATGGCTGGGGGGTCAACCTCCTGAAACACAGCGGACAGAGTTCTGGCAGCACCTTTCTCTGTGGCTTTTAGCAATGCCTACAGATTCTGGTTTTCTCACCTGAAAAATGATCTTGATACAAGAATCAGAAAAGCTAAACACACTCAACAGATTCACAATGCAGAACAGACTCACTATTAACACTGATGGTCACAGTTTTATATTAGATTTTAAAATGACACTTTATATGCATGAGAAAAACTCAGAATAGCCACAGTAAAATTATATCACTTGGTTTATTTCATCAGTTCAAAAGTCTACATTTTATATTGGAATAAAGAAGAATTATGAATGAGTCACCTAAAAGGTTTTGAAAATCTCTGAAGTTGGGCTTTTTAAAAAAGATATATCTGAAGTTCAAATTTGCCATGCTATACATCCTCAGTTTGTAAAGTTAATTAAGTACTAAGACACAGGAGTTGGCCTATGACAGCCTTTTCTACTTCTTTTTTAGTTATAATTTTAAGAAGACTTCATATTTATGTAATCATGATTGCGCAAATTGAACCTGACCTACTCTGTGCCCTAGATACCTTTATATAAAAATATTCATTTGCATGGAAAAAATGCATTCCTTCTCTGCAAGCCTTAATATACAGGGTGTCATTAAAGTTTGTGTACAATTTAAAACAGACAAGTATGTTATTTATTTATTTTTTAATTTTCAAAGTATGAGTTACAATTTTTTTTTTTTAGCATCTTTTTATTGTTGCTATTGTTGAGGATTCATTGAGGGTACAAAGAACCAAGTTACACTAATTGCATTTGTTATGTAAAGTCCCTCTTATAATTGTGTTCCACCCTCAAGAGGTGTGTCACACACTGTGAGCCCCCCTACACCCCTTCCTCCTTCCCTCTCTCTTCCCCTCTCCCCCACTCCCCACCATGTACTAAGTCATCAATTGTACTCATATCAGAATTGAGTACATTGGATTCTTGCTTCTCCATTCTTGTGATACTTTACTAAGAGCATCCAGGTTAATACAAAAGATGTAAAGTCTCCATCTTTTTTAGTGGCTGAATAGTATTCCATGGCATATATATACCACAGCCTGTTAATCCATTCCTGGATTGGTGGGTATTTAGGTTTTTTCCACAATTTGCCAATCGTAAATTAAGCGTAATAAACAGTCTAGTGCAAATGTCCTTCTGATAAAATGATTTTTTTCTTCTGGGTAGATGGCCAGTAATGGGATTGCAGGGTCAAATGGGAGGTCTAGTTTGAGTTCTTTGAGGATTCTCCATTCTTCCTTCCAAAAAAGGTTAGTTTTTAGGTTATTAGTTTGCAGTCCCACCAGCAGTGGAAAATTGTTCCCTTCTCTCCACATTCATGCCAGCATATACAGCTTTGAGATTTTGTGATATGGGCCATTCTCACTGGGGTTAGGTGGTTTCTCAGGGTAGTTCTGATTTTTATTTCTCTGATAATTAGGGACGAATTAGGGACGATGAGCATTTTTCTTACGTTTGTTAGCCATTCAACAGACAACTATTTTAAATTTAAAATAGAAACAGACAACTATTTTAAATTGCACATGAACTTCACAGGCACCCTGTATATACCATCATTCTCCCCCTCAAAAAAGAGCCCTGCAGAGATACTTCTAATACTCACTGCTTGATTATGTACTTTACTCTCCTTCACAGGCCCTTTGCCCTCAGCCCAAATATATTTTTTCTTTAATTGGATGGAATATTCATAAACCATTCCTCATGGAAGCTAAAGACTAAATAAAAAGTAAGGATTGCTGGGCAGAATAGGGTTTAAGAATATCATAAAACTGGCTCGGTGCCTGTGGCTCAACGGGCTAAGGCGCCAGCCTTGTACATCTGAGCTGGCGGGTTCGAATCCAGCCTGGGCCCGCCAAACAACAAAGACGGCTGCAACCAAAAAAAGGCCGGGCGTTGTGGAGGGCACCTGTAGTCCCAGCTACTTGGGAGGCGGAGGCAAGAGACTTGCTTGAGCCAAGGAATTGGAGGTTGCTATGAGCTGTGAAGCCAAGGCACTCTATCCAGGGTGACAGCTTGAGGCTCTGTCTCAAAAAAAAAATATCATAAAACTTATTTCTCCCACATCATGTGTTAAAGTTTAGATTTCTGGTTACGTCTAGATATTAGTAAAACACACTAAGAAAATATTGGTCAGAAGAAACTATTTTTACTTTTGGCCAAAAGCTACCTGTTCATGTTGGAATATCATCTTTAAATTAAATTAAAAATCAAAACTTCCCAAAAGGAAAAGTTAGAAAGTGCAGAATTTTAAGTTGCAAGTGATTTTTGGAAAGTTAAGATAGACTTGATGGCAGAAAAGGAAACACCTCCTCTGTATGCCACAGTGGCAGTTTAGCTGCAGTTTTAAGAGAAGTTTCAGCTCTGCAAGGCAAGAAGTAGGAAGAAAAGGGGTCATTCTAATTGTTACAGACGTGTCCACGATAGCCAGTCACTGCTGTCACTAATCATCTGTGAGCAACAAGCGTGGGTGCCAGGGAGAATCATCCCCAAGGAACTCCTGGCATTTCCTGGCATTTGGGGAAATAAAAGGATTATTCAAGGGCTCCACAGACACAGGGGAGCTGGACCAGGCAGGGCCCAGGTGTATTTGCCTTCATCTGCCTGTTTGCGCTGAGGGGAGGCAAGAGTCGCCAGACAGTGATCCACTATAAATTATTCTGTACCATCTGGAAGGTTTCCTGATCAAAACATCTGCCTTTTGACTGGAGAGCTAAGCATGTGGATTAAAGCCTAACATGAAAATGGGCCTTGTGCTCATAGGGCTGGAGCAGAGTGAAGCAATCTCTGAGGCGATAGACTAGGTCTGTGAGCGGGGTTGCTGCCATTCTCACAGGGAGCTCTGGGGCTCGTAAAGAGAGGTCTGCACCAAACGTCCGAGGGAGCTGGACCTCCACCCATCCTTAAACTGGGTGGAAAGGGGCTGGATGGCAAATCCTCAAGTTTTTAAAATGTCAGATGTGTGACCTCTGCTGCCCCAGCTTCCACACTGCCCCTACACCACAATTAAGTGATGGGTCCCCTGGAGTTGGCCACAGGGCTGCTCCAACAGCATTAGAAGTCCAGGTCTGGTGTGAGAGTGCTACCACATGTGTCCTGCTTCTGAGTCACCTTTGCTCCCTACCACTCTGCCTTTTCACAGAGCAGCCCCCTCCGCTGGGAAATGCACTGGAGCACACTCTGGGCTGGCGTTTGAGCCCCGTTTTGCTTACGTCTGCAAAGACCTGCCAAAAACCACCTACATGAGGGAACCTGATAAGCAGAATGTAATGATGATGATTTGATTCAAGTGACTTAAACCAAGGCCAAGAATGTTAATGAAAAACTTCCAGCACTCAAAACATCCCTGTTTGTCTGCAAAGAGCAGTCACAAAGGAATATTCAGAATTATCTTCAAAGCAGAGAAGGAAAATAACAACATAAAAGGCAAGAGTTCCCAGAAAAATGTGCTACAGATTAACAGAAACTACAAATCCAGCACCAAAGGTGTGGCCTCAGGTGAACACTGCCCACACTTTGCCACAAACCAGCAACCTCCCCAACCCCCCAAATACCCTAAACCAAATAAACAAAGCCTGGGCAAATGTCTATACTTAGACTTAAATGCCACATTCCAAGATATCTCTCTTTCTCTCACACACAGATATAGTTATATACATTACTATGAAATCTCATTACACTAACCTGAAAGTGGCATTTTAACTAAAAAGATTTAGAGATTTTTCTCAGCCCTGCCAGACCAGACTCCATCACAAGCTCTGTGAGTCACAGGAGTCTGACTGCGACCTCACACAGGGTGAGGGCAGCTCAGGAAGAAAATCAAACATCAGAGGGGAGGCCGTATCCCAGACTGAACTCACAGCTGGTCCCCAGAGGCAGACCCGAAGCATCAAGCACCCTCACCCAAGGCTTAATGTGCAAAAACAGCCGAATGCTAACCAGTCTAGGCCTGGTAGTGAGGTCCAGGAGGCCAAGTGTCACCCACCCAGGCCCGTTCAGCGAGTCTATTTCAGGGGCACATAAGAAGAGACAGGAATGGCCTGGAACGTCAATGACCTTAAACTTTTGCCAAGAAGCACAGATAATCTTGTTGCTAGACAATCACACAGTGAGAGCCTGTGGAGGGGAGGACACAGACACACTCAAAGGGGGAGGAAAGAGGAAAGAATCTCCCCTGCCAAGGCCTCGTAGGGGGAGGAGTAGAGGGGGAACCAGTGCTATGCCCCCACCGCACTGAGGCTGGAACCAAAGCCATGGCCATGCAGAAGGCAGGTTAAGGGACCCCCCTCAGGTACTGTTTCTGCCATCTCCCCCTGACCAACCACTGGGAAAGACAAGGGTCACCCACTCAGGCCCGTTCAGCAAGTCTGTTTCAGACACAGATCCATCTTCCTAAAATTTCACAGTCCTCCACAGCTACTTACTGTCCAGAAGAAAATCATGGCCCCTGCTGGACATTGCAGGACTCCAAAGGCGGCCCCATCTCGCTTCCCAAGCTTTGCACCCTTCGCTCCCAGACACAGGAACACTGCCCCAAACCCTGGCGGACCCTGCCCCAAACACCATCCCAGGCAGGAAAGCTCCACCCAACTCTGCAGCCCAGTCAGACAAATCAGTATGCAAAAAATAATTTAAATACAACAAAATCATCACTATCTGAGACCACATACAGGCAGTTCAGGAGACCAGAGCAGGGGCTCCCAACAGAGGCCAGGACCCAGGGCACCCCATCTCCCACAGCCAACCTCAGTGACAAGATCCTACCTGATCTCCATCCTGAAGGCAGGAACAGCCAAAAAGTGGGCAGGAAGGGAGCTGCAGGCTGAGGGATCTGCACCACCAAGGCAGAGCAAGGGAAATATGACCCCCGGGGGAAAACGCATGGTATGTATGTGGAAGCTGATGAGTCTGGAATGTTGGCAGGTGGCAGGTCTTATGAAGGACCCTTTATGGCAGGTATAAAAATGGAACTTTATCCCACACGTGAGAAGTAGCACTGATGATCTTTTTTTCGTTTGTTTTTCTGTAGAGACAGAGTCCCACTTTATCGCCCTCAGTAGAGTGCCGTGGCATCACACAGCTCACAGCAACCTCCAACTCCTGGGCTTAGGCGATTCCCTTGCCTCAGCCTCCCGAGTAGCTGGGACTACAGACGCCCACCACAATGCCCAAGCAGGGGATGACACAGCGCCATTTCCATCCCAGAGAGCTCATTCTGCTCCCGATGTACAAAAAGGGCTGGAGAGGCTGAAGTCAGCCACACCAGGTGGGACTAAGGTGACAGCAACAGAGGGCAACAGACCTGCAACTTTCAGAAGACCTGATGGCACAATAAATTCAGGTGAGGGAACAAGGTGGTGCTCAGGTCCTGTTCGGGAAACAGGCACACAGACCTGCGAAGTGTGATGACAGTCATCCACAATGGATGACTGGGGACCAGAGGGTTGAGGAGGCAGCTGAGAACCCACCGTCAGCGGGAACAGAGGAAGAACAGAGGGGCCCAGCTGCCCAGGGAGGAGCCTCAGCACTGCCAGACGTTCCAGGAAGGAACAGCACACCCAGGACTGAAATGTGAGCTGCATGAAGACAGGGGGCTTCGTTTTCTGATGAGTCCCAAGTGCTTGGAACAGTGCTCAGCACATAGTGGGGCCTCAGTAAGGATTTGTGGAATGAATGAATGCATGAAGTGTGCCTGAGATCTGAGAACCAGAAGGTCACGGATAAAGGGCACAAGGGGCAGAACCTGGCATGCCTGGCGCAGCGTGGAAGGGAGCGGGGAGACAGAAGTAGGGACTGCTTGCTCAGGCAGCTTCACTCTGAAGGACAGAAGAGCAGCTGGCAGCTAGAAGAGAGTGGACGGTCAGGGAGGCGTAGGAGCTCAACCCCGCGGTATGGAGAAAGACTACAGAGAGAAGTGTGGTGGGATGCACAGAAAAGCAAGAGAGGCTGGACGGCAAGTTCTTGGAATGACACCAATCCAAGGGCTATTTCTTTAAGAAATGAGATCCAGAACCACAAAGAGAGAAACATCCCTCAAATTAATACAACTCAGAAAAGAGGAGGAAAACAGGAAGCTGGAGAGGAATAGGAAGACTTAAGAGGAAGAGGGAAAAAATTAATATCCTTTCCCCAATTCTGTTCACAAAGGGGCTAGGAAATCTTCCGCTAAATATTTAACCAATTCTTCTGACCCAATGCTACTCTCAGCAGCTGGACTTTACTTTCATTCATTTCTCCAGCGGGAGAGGCCAGGCCACCTGGATGGATTTACAAGGGATGACTATTCTGTGGGTTCCCAGGGGGAGATCTGTCAGGGTGCCAGAGGGGTGGAGGGCCATGGAGAGGAGTCCTCTAGTTTCCTATCGGTCTGTCAGCCTTTACCGCCTCTGGCTGGACTGATCAGGTTCAAAATCAGAACAGGAAGATAAGCGCCTGGCCATGGGCCAGGGTCCACACTCTGTGTCGGCAGGGACTGCCACCACAGACCTGGGGCAATTCTGGATCCCACAACGGCCTCGCTGGGATTTCTAAACTAGATGTGTCAAGGAAAGCGTTAGAAGTATGTGCACGCATACACACTTGTGTGCTGACAAGACACTTTCACATTCCAGAACCATGTCTTTGCTCAGCACTGTCTCTAGAAAAATGAAGCTAAAAAAAAAAATTAGAAGCAATCAATCAAGTCTTCGGTCACAAAATGTTCACTGAGCACACGTTCTGAGCAAGGCACAATGCTACAGGAGATGCCAAAAATTACAAGACCCACCTCCTTCCCTCAAAGGCTCAGAGACCAAAATCAGGAACTAGGCTAGCAATCTAGTCCGACCTCCTTATCTCAGAGATGTTAACATCAACCACTCTTTTTTCAACATTTACTGTAGTCCAGGGAAGGTTAAGGCACTTTACATAATGACTCCAATAATCCTCAAACGCTGTGAGGAGAAACAGGGACATCCATAGCACGTGTGATGTTAAATGTCAGGCAGTATACTAACCACCCAACCAGGATCACCTCACCTAACCTCCAACTTCATAAGCAGCCACTACATTACTGCTCTTCACTCAGTTCCCACAGCCTGCCAAGAACCGCTCTGAACACTTACAGAAATGATCTCATTTCACCCTCCCAGAGGCCCTAATGTATAGAGAAAGTGAGCTCAGTAGTAAGCTTTAGAAACTTGCCCAGAGGCACACAGCTGATCAGCCCCAGAAGTGGGACTGGAACCCAAGGTCCAGCTAACTACGGCATCTGGACTCCTAACCACCATGTTACCTGAGCTATGGGCCAAAATCTAATGATCAAAATGAAATGTAGATGCACAAAGGGTTACTTTTAAGGAAAAAAATATGTCATAGAACAGGACAAAGGGCAAGTGGAGGCTCCTTTTCTTCCTCGAGGGCAGAGGACAAGTCCTAATTCGTCGTGCATGAGGAGGGGAGGGGCTCAGTAACATCTGTTATGCTCTCCTCTTGGAAGATTTCTGGGAAGAGGTCAGCTGAGCTAGAAAGATGTTCAGAAAGTGAGTAAGTAGAGAGGCAGGGTGAAGGTTAGAACAGAGTCATTATGGTGCTGAGAAAGTACCAGCAGAGGCCTGGAGATAGAGGTTTTTGTTTTTGTTTTTGTTTTTTGAGACAGAGTCTCACTTTGTCACCCTCAGTAGAGTAGTGTGGTATGAAAGCTCACAGCAACCTCGCACTCTTGGGCTCAAGCGATTCTCTTGCCTCAGCCTCCTGAGTAGCTGGGACTATAGGAGCCGAGCACAACACCTGGTTATTTTTAGAGCTATGGGTCTCACTCTGGCTCAGCCTGGTCTTGAACTCCTGTGCTCAAGCCATCCACTCACCTTGGCCTCCCAGAGTGCTAGGATTACAAGTGTGAGCCACCACTCCTGGAGAGATAGAGATTTAGTAACAGCCACGGTGACACTGGGAGGGCTGTGTCATGGGTGGACCAACTCCAGATCTCAGCAGTCCCCACTTGTTTCAAACAAGCCAGTCTCAAATAGGAATAGGAAAGGAAATCTGACTCTCAGACCCCTTAAAGCTTTATTCATCCATTCATTAATTCCTTCCTTCTAAAACCTTCTCAAAGTGAACTCTTTGTCTCTTGAGTTCATCAACAGGAACATCACTGTGCACATTTCAAAGCCTTGCTTCTCAAAATGACTCAAGCCAAGATAAAGAAGCGATGGTTTCCCTCAAAGTGCAGGAGGCAACAATGCAGCATGAAATTCTCAACTCTTTCTTTCCACTCACAAAAATCTAAAAACTGGGGGCGGCGCCTGTGGCTTAAAGGAGGAGGGCACCAGCCCCATGTGCTGGAGGTGGCGGGTTCAAACCCAACCCTGGCCAAAAACTGAAAAAAAAAAAAACTCTAAAAATGTTCCATATTTCAAAATTTACCTATCAAATTTTATCAGTTACCTAATGGACAAGTGAGTCTGAGCTCCTCCAAGTGAAACTGTCAAGGAAACAATTTCCTATAGGATACAGATATTCGAAGACCCGTGGTAATTGGGAACAGTGATTAGAATCCCATTTATGCTATGCTAGAAACTGCTCTCAGTCCCTGAGGGCTCAGTGTGCAGAGCACTGGGCTAAGAGAAGGAAATGGGTTGAAGTGGTACTTGAGTAGTATCTGAACCAGCAATAAAAGACCTGGAGGCATGTAATGTGCTGCCACTTTAAGAAGCAAGGTGATTCTGCTCTCCCCAGAAATCAGGGTAATAAGTAGCTTAAAGCAGGTTTATTACTATCAGGAAACGTCTGTTCAAAGATCCTAGAGTGTAGTAATTCAGGAAATTCAGTTTAGCTTTGCCACCCTTTCAGATTTGATTGCTTATCACCATATATGAGGCAGGATTCCAAGAGCAAGTAGAATAGCATCTGTTAAATTCTACTGGCCTATGTCCTGGAATGGAAAGTTTGACCTTTACGGTCAGTACATCACTGGGCTTCAGGTTCTCCTGCGCAGAGGAGATGAGAGGGCATGGGGGTATTCTCTAGCTGGCTCCCTCCCTGCGGGGCAGCCCTGGTACTAACCTCCTCCTCTACTAAAGATACAGCCCTTCCCCCTCACCCACAGCTGTCACCCTGTATCATAACCACTCCATCCCCAGCTCCTTCAGGCTTAGGGGTAATCTCTACACTGCTGAAGCCCTGAAGGGGAACTTTACCGTTCCTTACTTGTTCCCCTTGGTCCAGTCCACACCTTGTTAACAGTGCCTTCAAGAACTCCTCCACAATTTCCCCATCTGCTTCCCTTTGGGACCCTGACTGATGTAGCTTATGCTCCTCAAATGAAAGGCTTGCTACTAATACCACATGATAATAATTAACCTCATCAATATAACCACAGGCAAATAGGACACTTTAAATCAGCAAAATTCCCTTCCACACACACATGGGGTATCATCCCCCCATGAAGCCAGTGGGAGGCAGACAGCCACTCCCTAAGGACCACCTAAGTTCAGAATGACCGACAGTGTCAGAAATGGTTTTCTGTATGCAGGGCACCCCGACTGGCTTCTCAGAGACTCTGATCAATACAGACCACCCCTGTGGATCAGCAGCTTCCTATGTGGGGGTGGGGGAGAGCTTTACAGAGAAAGGAGGAGAATGCAGCATCTGGGGGGCACCACTGACCTCAGGCTGCAGTGATGGACCCCAGTCCTGCCTTCATGAATACTCGACCCCATAGCTTTTATTATTGTTTTAGAAAATCACACCTGTTAAGAATAGGGACTGGATTTATACTGACAAATAATGTCTGTTAAACAATGTCCAATCTGTTCCAGCACAAAAGTCAAAGGATCTGCACCTTTATGTGCTCCGAGTGCACATAAAGGGCCGCTGGGACAGCAGGGATTACCCAGGGAGTTCCTAGCCATTTACTTCCCTCTCACAAAGGGGTTCCTTTCTCTTTTTCAGAATAGAGCAGTTATTGGAGTAAGAGGGTGGGCACGCAGGGGAGGGTGAAGGAGGGAAAGTCTGCAAACAAACGGGCCACTTATCTCTGGGATGTCTTTCTACCTTTTCCTACATCTGAGTAGCCTGGGGGCAAGTTGTCTGCCAAGCTTCCCAGGCCATGTAAACACTCTGGCACCAGCTGGGGTTTGGAATCTGCTGAGTCTTTGCCAGCTGGGGACCTGGAGATGGGTCAGATTAAAGGAATGCATAATGAGGAAGGGGCGGGAGACAGAGGCTGTATTTACATAGAGAGGGTCTGCAGGGGTCAGTATGGCTGAGGCTGGCCAAGGGGGCTCTAAAAGTGGAAAACTGACGGGAAGAAAAAGGGGTTTCAATGTGCCCAAGTACCACACCCCACCCAAAGGCCCAAGGCTGTTATGTTCATTTATTTTTTTCCTTTTAAAAACTGACTTCTTTGTCCTGTCTCAATCTCCAGGCAGCATCTCCCAAACCAATTACACACAGCCCTTTGAAAGGTTCGCAGCTGGCCGCTTGAGAAGGCTCAGCGTGATCAGACAACACGGACACTTGATCCCCTGCGATCCCAATTTGGGAACGTTAACACGGAAACCCAAGCCACGTGCTGACAAGCAGGCCCCAGGCCATGCTCTGGCCTCAGACGAGGGCAGGAAAGAGGGGACAGCACAGACAGCCAGTGGCCCAGGCAGCCATCCCAGCTTCCAGCCTTAAAGAGAGAGATTCCAGGCTCCCCCATGCAAAGTGCAGAGGGCAAGGATTCAGAAGGGACAGCCCCACTGTATAAGACCAGCAGGCTACTCCGTGCTTTTCCTACCCTGCAGAGGGCAAGGGGAACAAGGACAGACTGAATCTGGGGGGTATATGGTGGCCACACCTGCTAGCAAGGCCACCTGCTGCCCTACAGAAACCCCTACAGATATCTAAAGCTCAAACGGTGTCTCCCTGCTCCCCAATATGTATTACTAAGGAGAGAAAACAAAAGCAGGAACTAGCAGAGGGGAAAAGCCCAGTGAGGAGAGACGAGACCAGTTCTCCCCCAACTCAGCCACAAACCACAGGGGTAGCCTCTGACTGCTCCCAAACCCCTCAGGAGGCCACAGTGTTCTTATAGTTTAAAATGTCCTCCAAAGTCCCTTTGTTTCCATGGATTCTTCCACATGCTTCTGCGACGTGGATTCATCTCCAGGCCCAGGGCTCACTCCTAGGCAGCTCTTATTTCTTGGAAATCCCTGCCATAGCCATCACCTTTATTCCAGTGACACAGCTACTTTTCCTTTCCCAGATCTTTCTCCTGGGGGACGGCCCTGCATCTTTACCAGCATGCCAAACCTGGTGCCCAGGAGATGTCCCTATACTTGCCCACCGTCCCAAGCCCCCAACTGAGAACTCCCTACCTTTCCTTAGAGCCCCCTGTTGGCTTTTTCCTTTCCCATTTTAATAAATCTACTATTTCTACTCTTGATGCTGCTAGGGAGCATCGTACATTCTTCTCTCACCAGCCTGTAGAAGAAAGAAGCTTCTAAATGGATTCTCTGCCTCAGGACTCAATCCCCCTTCCTCCCCTCCCACTATCCTAGCTAGGAGAGCCAGGAATATACATACATACACAGATATACATGTAAACATATGTGTGTGCATGCATACACACACAGACAGCCCCTCCCAAGGATCCCCACTAATCTGGCATTACTGAATCTCCTTTCTTCTCTACCCTTGATTATCACAACTCCCCAAACAAACACAGTATAATAGCCCCACAAGTCCTAAAAGATATTCTGGACATATTATTCTATGAAATACTCCTCAAGATCAACAAATATTTTTGGTGCAAAAATACAATACTCATTACTACTACATTAAAAGCTCTGACATGCCCTGTATGTAGTGAAGAAGTATGGATACTCCCGAGCCTATCCGGCCCAGGAACCCTTGGGTAGCAATGCACCTGTCAACTGTTTTTTTTGATTCTCTGAATGCCTCTTCTTGCTGAGAAGGCTAGCCCTCTGTTCTGCATTCCATCTGTTCCTCTACCTTGGCTCTGCTTTGAGGGCCAGCTCTGACCTCACCTGGCCTGGAAGCCTTCTCCCCATTCCACCATCAGCCCCATGGCTGCCTCTTTCTCTCATACCTGAAGCCCTCAGTTCCCTTCTTGTTGAGAGACAGCCGGGAACAATGGGAACAACGGTCAACAGCTTGGATTTTAAATTCAGAAAAGACAAAGACCTGCATTAAAATCACGATTCAGCCCTCACTGACTCTAAAATGGCCCTGTTTAGTTTGCTCAGTGTAGACAGAGACAGGATCTGTGAAGAAGATTGTGGAGGGGATTAGGAGATTAGAAGCACAAGGCCTTGCACATCACAGGGACAATTCAATAAGTAACAATTAGTCCTTCTTTTTATCATTGCTTTCTCATTTATCATTCTCTGTGTTCTCCGGCACCCCCTACATAAACCAGGCTTAACTAATGTGTGTTGATAAGGGAACCACCCCAACAGCTCCACCTTCCCCAGACAGCAGGTAGACACACCTTGGGCAGGAAGTAGTCCTATCAGCCCAGGCTGTCATGTCAGCCCTGAGCAAAACGATGGCCATCCAAAGGTTCAAGACTATCAAGCCCTCAACTCCACAGACACCCTGAAGTTTGTCGCCCTTCCCCACCCCCATCACCCATTTGATCCTACACTCCTGGAAGGAATATGGGGGTAGGGCAGGGCACCTCATTTTGCAAGTGAATAGGTCTCACCCAAAAGTAGACAGCCCCACTATGGGGCAGCAACAGCGGCTGGGTTAGCATTTAAATCTCAAATTTTCAATTGCCAACTTTTAAAAATGTAAATGTTCACCCCAGGCCCACTTCTGGTATGTAGTTTGTGCAGTTAACACTTGGAAGGGAGGAGTTACATTTCCACTTCCAGTCAATCTTGACCTGAGTTTTCCTGCTGGTTTTGTACAGGTTTCTCTGAATGGTCTGGAATACTTCCATTTTCACCCTCTCAGCCACTCTTCAAAAGGCTTCTGAAAAGAAAGCTTTTATTTACAGTAGGTGGGAATGGCATCTCTCTCTGAGAGTGAGGGTGTGGGCTTCTCTGCCCTTCCCTGCCTCCTGACCTCGTCCCTCTCCCATAACTCCCAACCCCACTCAGGCTCTGGCTTCTCCTGCCCCTCCCCAAGCAGCAAAAAGACCATCCAAACTTTCTACCTTTCTATTTCCAAAATGAAACAGCTTTAATGTGACTTTTTCTGATCATCCAAATGATACATATTTCACTGAAATATATATATATATAAATGAGTGGGTGAGATATATAAGCATGGAAAAAAAATTAAAATTACTTGAAATTCTACCACAGAGATACTATTTTGATGACCATCCGTATAGAGATTTTTCTATAAAAATAAATCCAAACATTTACAGAAAAAGGCCCACACAATATGGCATTCTGTAATCTGATTTTTTTAACAAAAAACAAAACCACATGTTTTGGACATCATTTTATGACACTGCCTAAAGATTTATGTCACCATTTTTAAATGATCTAGCCAATTCCTTACTGGTAGGCATTTAGGGATAACCTCATCTTTTAAAAATTTCAAAATGTTTGGATATACTATTGAGGGGGAAAAAATTTCAGAATTCAGTCTGTGCATTACAACAAATGAAAAACCATAACATCTGGGCATGAGAACAGAGCAGAAATGAAGTTGACTGTGTTAAGTGGAAGAACTACAGGAAATCTGTTTACAAAAGTCGTATCTGGACAAAAAAGAAAGTGCTTCAACAAAAATAATCTTGTAAAATACAAAATCCCCATTATTTAAAAAAAGCAACATGGTTAAGTCCCACCACCTCGGTATAAAATATTTCAAGCAGCCAATTACTATTGAATTTAACCTCACAGATTTTTGCTTTTGCTTTTTAAGACAGAGTCTCACTCTGTTGCCCTGAGGTAGAATGCTGTGGCATCAGCTCACAGCAACCTCAAACTCTTGGGCTCAAGTAATCCTCATGCCTCAGCTTCCCAAATAGCTGGGTCTACAGGCACCTGCCACAATGCCGAGCTACTATTTTTCTATTTTTTAGTAGAGATGGGTTCTCATTCTTGCTCAGGATAGCCTCGAACTCCTGAGCTCAAGCAATCCTCCCAGCCTCCCAGAGTGCTAGGATTACAGGCGTCAAGCCACTGCACCCAGCCAACCTCATGGTTTTCTTCCCAGTGGGAGGAGACAGCAGCACGGAGGCCCTGCTCTGTGATCTGTGAGAAAGGAAAACGCGGAGGGGCAGTTCTGGGACTTACAGGAGGGAATTTGTGGATGATGCCATGGTGTGGGGTCTTGGGCACACAAGCTGAGAGAAGAGGGACTCAGAGGCCACCAAGGAGAAACCCTCAGCAAAATGACCCCATCAGTACTTTTCTTAACAGTTTGGGTGGCCCAGGCAGCAATGCTTAAGTGTAAAAGATCCATCTTGTGAGGAACAGATACACCAGGAGGTACAAACTGTACATAACCTATAATATAAAAATCAGAGGCATGTGTGATGACAATGGCAATATTCACGGAACGAATTAATTACGACTGATGTACTACCAACAACTAACACCAGTCGAGTCCTCACTGTATATCAGAGTCTGTAAGAATGCTATGCGTGCATTCTTTCTTTTCTTTCTTTCTTTTTTCTTTTTGAGACAGGGCCTCACTCTGTCACCATGGGTAGAGTGCCGCGGCATCATCATAGTTCTCACCAACCTCAAACTCTGGGGCTCCTTGACTCAGCCTCCTTAGTAGCTGAGACTACAGGCACGTGTCACCACAATACCCAGCTAGTTTTTCTGTTTAGTAGAGACAGAGTCTCACTCTTGCTCGGGCTGGTCTCAGACTCCTGAGCTCAGGAAATCTACATGGCTCAGCCTCCCAGAGTGCTAGGACTACAGGCATGAGCCACCACATCCATCTTTGCACACATTCTTAATTTACTTGATTCTTTCAACAACCCACTGAGGTAAGTATAGGCATTTTAATCCACATTTTACTGACAGGAAAACTGGGACACCATTAAGTAACTTAATCAAGTTATCTAGTTAAGTGCAGGAGCAGGTGAAGAATCAGGCTATTTGAATTCAAAGCCTGCACTCACCCTGTATGTACATCATCATATTTATAAGCCCCACACATGTGGCAACGTGACACAGAATCAGGACGTACATCCGGACAGAGAAGGCAAGTGAGCCTCCAACCTGCAGTCAATCTTTCTGGGGAAGGAGAGTCTGAGAGCTCATCATCTAATAAGCCTTCTCGGAAGGAGCTCTCTGTACTGTACAAGAAGGCTATGACCATCTTTCACTCTCGAAAGATCTCCATGGAAATGCACAAAACCAAATGAGACCTTGAGCCAGTTCTCACCAATCTGTTTAGCTTTACTCATGCTCCTAGTCTGGGACTTCAGCCATGTCACCATGGTCATTTTTTAGTCGTGAAAGAGAAAAAAGGCACTTAAGAATAATCACAAAAGTCATTCCCGGAGGAAGCTGAGCTTGCAAGCTAAAGCACAGTATATTTAGCTTAAACATGACGGCTGGAAGATCTAGAATACTATATTTGGGCAAACCGTTGATTTAGGGTTTGGTGAAATTCTGGTTTTGGCAGAAACACCCTCCTCCTGCCCTTCTTCCCGCCTCAGGCCACGTGGGCTCAACCACAGAGCACAGCTCTCACACAGGCAAAATCTGCAGACTTGGTCTCCCCAGGGCTTTGGAGCACAGAAGTGGCACAACTCGTCTAGGGAGCAAAGGGAGTGAGAAACACAATCAGCAAACAGCCCAACAGGAAGGCATAAGAAAAGCCCTGAAGCACTCGTGGTAACAAGCTCCCTTCCTGAGGCAATGGCACCTCGCCACTCTGGCCATACTGAACTGTGCCCACTGGTTTTCCTCTCCATCTTTGCCATTAGACTCAGCAGGGAGTATTTCCTAATAATCTCAATTAGATGCTCAGTAACTGTTTGTTGAATGAATTGAAAAGAGCTCTAGAGACTGGTTGCACAATGTGAATGTACTTAACACTACTTAACTGTACTTAAAAATGGTTAAGATGGTAGATTTAGTGTTACATGCATCTTACATGATTTTTTAAAAAACACAATAATGACATGTAATACAGCAAGGGGAGAGTGGCACTTAAATAATGTGCAATACTCACTGTGAAATTTAGTAAAGTGTAGATTGAATAATTTAAGTTTAAGAAGCATGGGAGGGTTATGACATAACATGACAAAATAAAACATGACAGCAAGTCATGACTTATTAAAACAAAAGCTACAAAGAAATGGCAAATATGACCCTCCCAACAGGTTCTTCCATGTGTCCTAAAGGAATAAGATTCAATAAAATGTATAGGTGGCTGAGATGTGGTCCAAACTCCATCCAAGAAATCACACTCCATCAGTTCCCACAAATACTCTTCCCCACACACTTCCAACCCCAGACCTAACAGCTGGTATTTATTCACTAAGAGAGAAAGAAAGAGAAACAGAAGGGTTTTTGTTCAGGAACCTGTACCTTCTTTCCTCATCCTGGTAGGATAAGAAGGTGGTGTTCTGCAAACTGAGATCTGAGGAATGTTACGGGACATTACTTGAAAAGAGATGGTCACACAGTTCTGAGAAACAGTGGATGCTACGTCAGGAAGTTTATGCTCTGTGAATCTCCCCAAAGGGGGGCATGGTAGGAAGAATTTTGCATACCTCTGGGGCCCAGAACCTCTCAGCTGCCCACAACCACCCCCAAGAATAACCTTGAATCCATATCAGGAATGGATTCCCTCACAAATGTAATGGATCACTTGGGATAGCCCGAGTTCAAATCCTGGCTCCCCAATTTGCCTGCTGTATGACCTCAGGAAAGGACTTAAATTCTCTCAGCCTCAGTATCTTTCTCTTTTAAAAATGTATACAGGGCTTGGAGCTGTGATATTAGACACATGGGCTCTGAACTCTGGCTCTGGCATTTATGAGCAATGTGGATCAGGACAGGCTACTTAAGTCTTTCTAAACCTCAGTTCACTCATCTGTAAAATGGGAGTAGTCACAGTATCTACCTCACAGGCTGACCTTGAGGACTGAGTGAGAGAAACAGCTCCAGGGCTCATCACGGTGCTCAGCACAAACCAGGCACTCAACACCCCAGGTCTTTCACTCTATATGCCTAAAAAGCTATGTAAACGTTGCCCTTCCTTAAGGCCCAAAGCATCTCCCACTCTTCTTCCATGAGGATTCCCGAATTGCTAGAATCTAAAAGCTCTCTCCCCTCTGCACTTACACAGTTTGTAAAATGTCCTGGCACTCGGTCATAGGCCTAGATGCGGTGTTTTATCAACCCCATGTTGATAGCTAATATTTCAGATATAATTCTTGTCTCAAGAATTTTTCCAAAATAAAATTTGGGGAAGCTAAATGAATGTAAGAGCTACACACTTACTGTAAAAAACTTTAAAAAGCAAAACATGTAAAGTTGGAAGCAAAAGTTTTCCAAAACCTACCTCCTAAAGCAGTGTTTTTCTTTCGACCTTTTTTATCTCGCAGTACACTTGAACCTATAGTTAAACTTCTGTGGGCACATTTAAATTATGTTGATCCAAAAAAAAGAGGAGAAAAAGGAATATGCTTACTGCGCTTTGAACGTCTTTAGAAAATAATTTAGTTAATGGTCTCTACAAATTTTCACGGCACGCCTAAGATCCTCTCACGGCACCCCACTGTGCTGCGGCACACCAGGTGACAATCTCTGAAATAACCAGTGCTGACGGTCTGCTGCTCCCTTTCTGGGAGATTCACAGAGCGTATCTACCTGTGCGTATATAGTAAGTTTTTGTTTTATTAAAATGAACATGCTACTACTCTGTAACCTACCTTTTTCCTCTGATACCAGTCTAAGTCAATATGTAAAGTTGACCTTCTCCTCTTTTAAACAGCTGTAGAGTATTCCATTGTACAGCTAGACCATGATTTACCCAATCAGTTCAATACAATTCCACATTCATGTCGTTTCAAATGAATTATGATGTTAGGGCAAGAGCTGTGTCCAGTGTTTTGGCATCTCCATGGAGTTAGCACAGTGAGTGGGAAGCATTCAGTATATTTTGTCGTAAGAACTGACAACATTTTCCTCTGAGTCACAAAGGATTACTGGCTCACAGGCCATCAAATATAACTCAATAACACACTGCTGTGTGAAGCCAGAATAACGAGCAGTATTCATAATACCGGCCTGGAGATAAATTCTTAATTCTCAAAAGACAAGCTGTTCAATATTCTCTCAGGGCTGGCTCCTTGCCTATATTAAAATTACTTAATGATCAGGCAATTCCATTCCTGGGTATCTGCCCAAGAGAACTGAAAACATGATAACTACACAAAAACTTGTACATGAATGTCCAGAGCAGCATTATTCATAACTGCCCAAAGGTAGAAACAACCCAAATGACCATCCACTGGGGAATGGGTGAACAAAATGTGCTATCCCCATACAATTAAATAGGTGCAGTCATAAGAAGAAATGAAGCTCTGATACATGCCACGACATTGGTGAACCTTGAAAACACTGCGTGGAGTGAAAGAAGCCACAGAAGACCACATGTGAATGATTCCCTTTACATGAAATATCCAGAAAGGCAAGTCCAGAGACACAAAGCAGATGGAAGGGTGGGAGAAGCCACGGGAAATGAATGCTAAAAAACAGGTTTCTTTTGAAATGACAGAAATGTTCTGGAATTAGATAACAAAGATGTGTAAAGCATGTTAAAAATCATCGAACTGTGTCTTCTTAAATGGTAAATTTTATGGTGGATCAGTTGTATCTCCATTTAAAATGCAGGAAAAAAATTCCCGTGAAAGGGGGTTATCAATTGGTAATTCTATTTTACCCCTCATTTACTGAAAAAAATATCACCGAAGAACAACCAGAATGCCAAGCGCTACGCTGGTGTGAGTCTATGGTAAGCTGGTCAGCAACCCCTCCTGCCCTCGAGGAACTGCAGCCACGCTGGGCAGAGGGACCAGACAGAGCTGAGGTTGTCAGAGCCGCGATGAGGGAAGCTCAGGGGACTTAGAGGGCTGAGTGAGGCAGGACACATTGCCTTGCCCAGGGATAGGGAGGACTTTCCAGTAAAAGTGGGCTGCGTCTGAGGAATGAGGAGCAGCTGGCCCAGTGAGAAGAGGGAGGGTGTCCCAAGGGAAGAGCTTATATGGAAGGCCAGAGGCAAGAGAAGCACCACAGAGCAGCGATTTCCAACCACTGTGGTGCAGCTCACTGCTGTAAAAAACTATAAAGATAATTAATTAAATTATTTTGGAAATAAGTTCAAAGCACAGTATTTATACTTTTTTTTTTTGTCTTGTCTTTTCCAGCAACCTAATTTAAGTGTAGCATGGAAGTTTAACTATAAGTTCAAGTGTGCCATGAGATAAAAAAGATTGAAAAACACTACCACAGAGAGACTGAAACATAATCATTAGCAAAGAGCCCCACTATCCAAAAGGTGTTGAACACTATCTTTTTAAAAATTCAACACATATTCTGATTTGATTTGATTCCTGTTAGGCACCGTACTAGACCCTGAGACTGCAATGGAGAACAAGATCAATGTGGTCGCTGGTAGAATTATTAGTATGTAACTATTTCCATGGGTGCTTTGGTGATTTGAACATGGTATTTAAAAGGGACAAGGACAATTTGTTAATTTCTATCAAAAATACAAACGCAATTATGCTTTGACTTTATCATCCAACTTCCCGGGAAAATATCCAATAAGATATTCTTGTGTAGGAACAAAATGACATGTGTACCAAGATAAACCACCGCAGCAGTGCTTACGACAGCAAAAGACTGGAAATGACCCAAGTGTCTGTCCAAAGGGGACTGGTCAGACGAATCAGAGTGAACCTACACGGGGGAAGACTGTGCAACCTCCCACACGAGTAAGGAAATTCTCTGGGAACTGACACGGAAAGATCTCCCAGACAGTTTCCTAATAGAAAGAACAAGGTGCAAAAGTGTAAATAACACACTTCATCTGGTGTAAGAAAGGGACAGGAATCTAGATACACAGATAGAAAGAGATTTATATGTGATATATACACGCACATACATATTTATAGCTGCCTGTATATGCATAAATAAACCTGAACAGAAAAATACACAGAACTAAAAAAAAAAATTAGCTACTTGTGACGGGTGAGGAGGAGCTAGATGAGAACAGGTGGTTGGAGAGAGACACTTGTCAATACAGTTCTTTTTACATTTTTTGACTGTATCACCAAATAGTACCTAATTCAAAAAAAAATTTTTTTAAGCTTTAAAAGACTAAGATTATAGGCTCTTTATCTGTATGCACATGCCAAATTAGCCAACATTCCTAACGTGCCCACAAGCATCCCTTACCGGTTACCTGAGAACCCAGAAGGGACAACAGGGATACAAAGGCCTCAAAGGCAACTCAAGACACGTGCTATTCTGTGTGTACAAAGGGTCATCCCTGGAAAGTCGCACCAACTACATGGTAGGTACAGAAATGCTAGGGATACGGAGAAAATGCCAAATGACTTCTTCCCTGGGGTTGAGGGGAGGCCACCAGAAGTACAAAGAGCCATGCCTGGCCCTGTTCCTATCGGTGGCGACCTTCCTAGTACAAATCTGAGTTACTTATTCCATGTTCAGAAGTCTTCAATGGCTCCCTATTACCTAAGATGAGGACCAAATCCAAACTTCTGGACAAGGGCCTCCATAGCCTGACCTTTCCTGCCAGTTGAGTCTCATCTTCCACCACTTCCTTCCTTAACCCCCCAATCCCAGCAGTATGGAGCCACTCACCATACCCCCTACCCCATCCCTGTGCCCTCTCTCTGCTTACAATACCCTCTTCCCTACCACATTTGTCCTTGGGGCCTCAAGGTCCAGCCTAAACTTCTTTATAAAATGAACTGCCCTTATACTTCCCAGGGGGGCTATGCTCCCTTCCCTGACATGTACACTGTACCCTATACACCCAAGAGCAGCAGTGACACTGTCACCTCCCTAAGGACTCTAGCTCTGTCTGGGACAGTAGAATCTTAACCTTTTCATCTTTTATCCCTAGCCCAACAACAGTGCTTGGCAGAGAGCAAGTGCTCACTTCAAGTTCAGCTGACTGAATAAACAAGAGAAAGACAGAGGCAACAGAAAGGAGGAATTAGCTCTCTTAGAGCACAAGGGCTGAGAAAGTGCTCTGAGCAGGTGGACCTTAAAGGAGAAATAGAAGTTAGTGGAACAAAGGCGGAGATCTAAAAGATTCGGGGGGTGGGAGTGCCTGGATAAAAGCAGAGAAGCATGAAAGAGGAGTGCATGTTCAAAAAGCACAGGTAGGTAGGTTGGTCTGCACTGAGAGGTCAGGGCCCAGGCAAGGCCTCAGGAAGGTGCAGAGTCCAGAACAAAGGTTGGTTAGAACTGGGGGGAAGTCTGAAGCCATGCTAAGCAGCCTGGCCTTTAGGTGGGCATCCTGGAAGAAGTTTAAAATTGCATAATAGTGGGGGGTAAGGGTCAGGGACAGTCTGTTTACCCATGTCCCTGACCCCCTCCCCCATTGGTTTGCGACTGTTACATAGGGGATACTCAGCTCTGCACTTAAGAAAAATTGAGCAGACAAGAGCCCTGGGGCCAAGTTAGAACCCACTGTAGCCATTCAGATAAGGGATGTTCAGTGACTGAGCAGTAGGGCGAGAAGGGACCTAAGAGCAACTCAGGAAGTAAAACGTGAGGCGAGGTGGGGGACAAGCGGGGTAAGTGATGGCTGTGGCATTCTGCTCCAGCACAGGCACTCACTAAAGTTCCCTCTCCTGGAGACTACGCAGACCACAGTAATGCATGACTGTGGCAGAGGGGAAGCTAATAAAAGTGTGGTGGCCCCAGTAGGCCTTAGTAAAAGGACATCTAGATGTCCAATTAGGGTGCTGGAAATCAGAGATGGGAAAAGCCTCACTGCATGTCTTTCCAGGGGTCTGTCACAGGTCAAGAGATGAACAGAACAACATCTGATAAAGCAGCTGCTTCCCCTTTTACATGTGTTGTCACATGCTGGGTGCAGTGGCTCCCACCTGTAATCCCATCACTCTGGGAGGCTCGGGTGGGTAAGATCGTCTGAGCTCAAGAGTTCAAGAGCAACCTAAGCAAGAGACCCCGTCTCTACTAAACATAGAAAAACTAGCTGGGTGTGGTGGTGGGCACCCGTCCTGCCAACTACTCAGGATGAGGCCTGAGAATTGCTGGAGCCCAAGAGTTTGAGGTTACTGTGAGCTATGATGATACCATTGCATTCTACCCTGGGTGACAAAATAAGACTCTGTCTCAAAAAAAATACATTATCTACTAGAACTCCCAAGTGCAAAATATAGGTAGACCACAGTATATAGTGACTGCTGAGTAACTTTTCTGAATGAATGCTACATGCTCCCTCTGTCCACCACCAACACCACATCCCTCCCATCACTCATCCCTAGAAAAACCTGCACAGAGGAAGTTCCCATTGCCTCCCCTCTGCTGAGTGCTGGAACAAAACCAGCTTCCCTAGGTAAGGACACGGTACTTTCACGCAAGCCTCTTCATGGCTTATTTAGCTAAAAAAACAAAAAAGAAGGAAAAGATGTTCTAACTCACTGAGGCCCTACATTTTTAAGACTCAGAAGTCATATTAGATGCGAACAAATACCTTCTAATAAGTCCAAAGGACACTCAATGATAACATCATGCAAAGGCAACACAGACAGTGATACAGAATGACAGCCACGCTCCGGGGCAACAGCAGCATGAAGCACACTTTGGGGTTACAATAAGGCCGAGGGAAAAGCTATTTCTCCCTCCTGGAGCTAACTGTCCTTGCCTGCCCCACACAGTTGCCTTCCTGTTTGCCCATGTCACATAAAACGCATAGGAAAGGGCTGGGAGAGACCTTACAGCTTCTGAGGTCTGGATCAAGAGCACAGAGAGTGTGTGGGTCCTGCCTGCTTCCTGGGGCTCACCTCCTGGTTGGGGGTGAAGACTGAAATTTCTCCAGGTAGAAATTCTGATGTGGATTTACTCTCATCTCTAAACCACTCTCCAGGTAGTCTCTAAGCAGCCTCATCACATCACTGTTCTCCCTAAAACTCTCAAAAGGCTCCCATTACCTCTCGGATAAAGTTCCAACTCCTGCATGCCCTATGGGCCCTCAGGGCTCTGGCTGCACCTACCCTCTTGTACCCTTTTCCCGGCCCTGTCTCACTTCCAGAGCATCCTTGATGCTCCACACCAGCTCGTCTGTCTACACGAGGACACTCTGATCTAGGAGCTGCCTCTCCACGTTCTCAAAGCATCCCCTTCTCTACCGTGTGCCAGACCAGACCAGTATGGCAGATCACCTAGAGTACTCATGGTCAAGTGACTACACTTGTCTCCTTTAACCTGTCCCCTTTACTAGATGGTAAGTTCCTTGTGATTAGACAGGCACTTTCTCTCTGGGTTCCCAGCATCTAGAGCAATGGTGCACACAAAAGCACAATTCAATCAACATTTGCAGAAGGAGGGGCAAGACTCAACAATGCTTGAGCCACATGGGTGACAACCTGACTGGTGGGACTGGGCGGCTAGCAACATTCCTCTAGTTACACTTGGCTGCACCACAGTGCAAACTAAAGGTGCAGTCAGTGGTCAGTGACAATCTGGCAAGGCCATATCGTGATACCTGGAGTTATCTGGACCCAAGAAACTCAGGGAAGCAGGGAAGAGTGGACAAGAAGCATTGCATTCTCTTCTTTCTGAAGCTCCAAAACCAAGCAGCACAGAGTGGGCTGTGTCAACAAACATGCTGGCCGGCTTCCATTTCAGACCTCACTGTCTCGCACAGAGTAGGTATACTTCCTTAATAATTTTGTTTTTTTTTTTAATCAAATGGCCGGGTGGCTGAATAGAGCTGAATGAGGATATTTTCCAGGCCAGGTGGTAAGAATGCTAAAAATGTTTCTTTTACATTTCTTGGGTAACAAAATGTACTGTACAGCAAACCAACTTTTGCTTTCTGCTTTATAATACTATATAGCTCCCCCAGAAATTTCTAGGGATGAATCAGTCTGGATAGCCAAAATTTCCTTATTGCCACAGATTTATGTTTGAAACTTGGACATAAATCACTGTGAATGGATCAAATCTATATGAGTATAAATTTTCATGGACCTATAGGATAATAATTGTGATGAAGTATTGCACTGTATTATCTATCTTAATAACCTCAGGATCTACTGAAGCTGTTTGCTCATATACTAACTGACATCAGGTATTCGTGGGTTTTTTTTTCTTCTAAGCATTTAATACATAGTAATAGACAACCTATCTCCCAACGGCCAGCTACACTGGTCTAATTATCCCAGCCTCTTCTCCTATTTTCTTACTTTATCTTCTCCTACAAACTTGGGAAACAGAATAGCAGCTTCATATAACCACATGCAAGTACACGTAGCTGGGCTTTGAACAAGGGTCTGAAGGACTAGCCTGGGTCCTTCGGACATGGCATCATGACCCAGGGTTGAAGCCACCATCGGGCTACCTCAGCCTACATCCTATTTCTCAGCTGTGTCCCAAACAAATGTGGCATTCACAAAGAGGAGAGCCACACAAGTATCACCCTAACACTTTTTGAATGTGATAACAATAACGTGCTGCATTTGTACTAACATTTCTATTCCTCCCAGCTCTATGATGTATTATATCCCCATTTTACTGATGAGGAAACTGAGGCACAGAGAGTTAAATAATTTGCCTAGATGGTACTGCTAGAATGTGGAAAAACAGACTTCAAACGCAGGCAGTCTAACTCTAAGGCCATGACCCTAACCAGTACAATCCACGGCCTCTGATGGTTTCCTAACATAACCACACCACAATGACTCTTACTATTTATTACTACAAAAACAGCAAAAAAACAAACTCACAAAGCAATGTGTAAACCACCACTATTCCAGAGAACTTTCTAAATAATCAAAATGTTCTATATCTACGCTATTGAGCACTTAAAACGTGGCTAGTGTAACTGAGAAACTGAATTTTTTTTTCATCTTACTTTAATGAATTTACATTTAAATAGCCAGATGTAGCTAGTAGCTACCTCATAGGATTGCATGGGTGCTGGCTGTCAAAAATTGTGATCTGTCAAACATTAACTATAATGGATAATTTCTACTTGAAACCAGGGTCAGAAGAATGTGATTAAGTACAGATGCATCTCTGCACAAGACTTTCTCTACTTCTGTGTTGCTTTTAATCCATTCCCATTATTCTGAGGCAGGAAGCATGCCATTTGGTCAGGGTAGGTGAGGAGGCCAGCTAGAGGAAGTGGGAACTTGCAGAAGTAATAGTATTAATTGGCTGAGCCCAGCTTTTAGAGGTCTGCAGGGAATGTGGGGCTGGGAGGTGGCAGATCACAGGTCAGGTTCAGACACGAGGGTCACCCCATTGATCTGGAAAAAAATAAATAACCCACAGATGTGCGTATGTGATGAGCATATCACTGAATATAGAAATACTCTGCCAAGCCCAGGATGCCAGACCACACTCAGGACTGGTGTGATACAATCTGATTTGGCAGAATAGAGGGGATGAGCAAGTACGCCTGGGTTAGGAACACCTCTTACTTTTCCAGGTCTCCTGGTCAGCCTTGGCCTCTGCCATGAAGTCACAAAGCCACGCCCAGAGAAGGATTTCTTACTCATACCCATAATACATGGATTTTCTCCTTCCCCATCTTGCTAAGCCACATTATATGCCAAATCCAAATTTAGGCTAGAATCTGATTTCAACTCAAATAAGAAATGAAGCCAAGATTAGAAACTGAGCCCACTAACCTAGTAAAGGGACAATGTTTACTCTGGTTACTCCCTAAATCTATATGTGCCTCCTTCTCTCTCCTCACAATCTGTGACTGGCAACTTAAGGTTTATAAACATTTCCCAGCCTTGTTCTACATGCCATGGTAAGAAGGCATGATGGAGGGCCTTGCATGGGCCACACAGCTATCTAATGGAAGAATTCAGTCCCTGGTCCTCACCCCTTCCACGCATGCGTCTGTACTGCAGGCCCTTCATGGGCGCCAGCAACAGCTCATGCCTTGAGGACTCTGGAAGAGGAGCACATGTTCTAGCCTTCATGCCCAAACTGCTATTTAAGAAAAAAAAAAGGTTTTTTTCAACTACTGCCCATTCCTTTCCACGCAACATCCCTCTTCCAAACAGTCACACAATCCATACAAACAAGTTGTCCTTGCCCTTCAGGGTCAAAAGTTGACCAGTGTAAAGTCAGACTATAAACTAAAAAGCTACTCTAAACTCCAGAAGCATCAAGTCTGAAAAGTTCCAATTCTGCTCCAAGTTCTGAGAAATTCTCTTCAACCGGAAACCAGGCATTGTGAAGCAGGCCCTGAAACTTCCTGCAGGACTCCAAGAATTGCTGTAGGGAAGGTCTGTTTATCCCAGGATTGCTCCATCAGGTCAGGAGCTCCCAGACTGCTCGTAATCCCCAGGAAAGGAGCTGATAACACATCCCGAACCTCTAACCCTAAGCCTAAGCCACGTTCCCACTGATCCTCAATGCTCTTCTTCCAGAGGCCAGCACTGCCCCAGGCACCCTGAGTAGGCCATCAACCCTTGTTGACTAATCAGCATGGTCCTGGGCATTCCTTGAAGCAAGGGAGTGGGGATCAAGATAAGAAGCAGGGGCATAATCATCTAAATTGTGCAACTATTTGTTCTGAGGTAGTTACTTCCTTCTCTCTCCCCAATATGGAAGTCTTCCTGATGGACCACCCGACAGTCTTTCTAAAAATTCTCTATAAAGAGAAATAATAAAATACTGCCAAAGAGAGAATATCTACATCTTTATAAAAAAAGATGAAGGAACAAACTGATTCAACTAAGAATATTCTGTCCTTACAAAATTCAGGAGCTTTAAGATGCTCTCTCCTTATTTTTCAAGGCAGGCTCAGAAGAGTCCACCCTTCCCACCACAGATCCAATCATCACCTCCACCAACCCAAAAGGAAACTTACAATCATGTTAGGGTTTGACACTTACAGTCTTAGAAAAACCATATGGAGAGTTTTCCTAATTCCAGCCAGGGTTTTAATCAATATAAGCCTCTCAGTACTAGAAAATTGCACTTGTGCATACACATTACGTGCGTGCGCGCGCACACACACACACACACACACACACACACACAGAGCCTATTTTGGACTAAATGTTTGTATCCCCCTGCCTAGATTCCTAAAGTCAGATCTTAACCCTCGATGAAATAGTATTAGGAGGTGATCAGGTGATAGGGCTATAGCCGTCATGAATGGGATCAGTACCATTATAGAAGAGACCCTCTCTCTTTCTCTCTCCACCCCCACATGTGGGGACATGGAAAGGAGATGACCATTTATAACTATGAACTAGGGACTCGGCGCCTGTGGCTCAACGTGCTAGGACGCCAGCCACGCACACCTGAGCTGGCGGGTTCGAATCCAGCCTGGGCCCGCCAAACAACGACGGCTGCAACCAAAAAAATATAACTATGAACTAGGAAGTGAACCCTCACCAGACACCACATCTGCCAGCACCTTGATCTCATAGTCTTACTTAGGCTTCAAGACCATGAAAAAGAATGTACATTTCATAAGCCAGCAAATCTATGGTATTTTTGTTAAAGGAGCCCAAACAGACTGGCTTTAAGCCAGCGGTTCTCAACCTGTGGGACCACAACCCCTTTGGACTGTATTAAAGGTTTGTGGCATTAGGAAGGTTGAGAACTATTGCTTTAAGCAGTGACATACACATAAAAGTACCAGCTGTGCCTCACAAGATATTAGCAGTGATCACCACTCTTCTCCTCTGAATATTGACCACCCAACAGTCAGTATGTTAGGTTCTCAGTTTAATAAACCAGCCTTCCACCAACAGCAATGGCTCAAGGGTTAAGGCCCAATAGCCTGAGGTTGCACCTATCACTCACATCAATTTCAAGACCTGATGCCTACCCACAAATAGTGTCCCAGCTTTAAGCTACCACACTGTGAGCTCTTAGAAGACAGAGACCCTACTTATTCATCTCTTCAATCCCAGAGCTCAACACAGCCACATAACAGGTACCCAGGCGCTCCAAAAACAGCTGCCAAATCAATAAACATGCCACTCAAGTTCAAGACTTCCATGTATACACTGGCGTTCAAAAGTAGAGTCTAGACTTCCGGGGGGCAGAGGTATAGAAGACACACCAGAGACAGTCAGACCTGGGTTCAAGCCTCAGTTTTGTCAAAAATACACTCTACTGTCCGGGGCATGTCTCCCAGCTTCTGGGGGTCTTATTTTCTTCTTTTGTAAACACAGTACAGGACTTTTCAGGTTTCACTCAAAGGTCTTAAACTTGTTAAAATATGATATGCCCTTGAGCTCTGGCTACAATATGAGATAAGGGCAGTGAAGATGTAACAACCAAAAGCACCTTTTCTTACACAGATTTTGGGTAGCAGCAAGCAGTAGGGAAGCATCCACCCATTCACCTATGTTCACATGCTATACACACACACATCTGCATCCTTCTCTGTAGTCTCTTTCAGGGAGATGCAAATTTCGATGACTGTTCCAGGAAGAAAGGCCTCCAAGTGGAACAACGACCCACAGACATTACTTCCAGGTAATAAACAGATTCCATTCAGACAAAAATAATAAAGCAGCCCATGGCTACATTCCACAGACTCCCCGTTTGTGGAAGCATCAAGGCTGAGCTCTAAATGTGAGCCAGACATTGCTGAATTCTCATTTTGGCTCCCACTGTAACTCTGAGTGGATGATCCTTGGCCAAGCCTCTCCTCTAGAAGCCAGGCTCTGGATGGGCAAGACAACCTCCATAAACCATCCCAATTACAGGGTGAGGCTAGTAAAGCATTTCACAGATGTAAAGTGCTGCCAGCCCCTCCAGACAAATGAGGGAAGCTGTCAAAGAGGCAACGTGGCTGGGTGGGGAGAGCCACTGAGCAGCCCTCTCCCGACGCTAGTCTCCCACAAACTCACCAGAGGGACCCAAAGGCCTTAAGCCCCCTACTCACAATCTGGTCCCATCCCCCCTGCTGAAAAGCAAGCACTCTCTGCAAGACTCATCTGCAAAGCTCTGTAAACGACATAGTTAACTCCCAGCATCAACCAGCTATGACTAAATTAGGTTTGGTTCTCCTCTGCTATGGGACATTTGAGACAGTAAAGGTATATCAGGGCAAAGGAATAGAATATATAAAAGATAAAAGTCTGCTCACGAAATAAGAAGGGCTGTTCAGGAACCATGCTAATAGTTTTACTGTTTTTTTTTTTTTTTCCTTTTAACGATTAGGTATCAATGGATACCAGATACACAGAGCTGGATAAAAAGGTTAAGAGATACTATCTGTAAAGTTTCCCACCAAAGCCTGCTAATAGCACTCCCACTGATTAGAAAGCACTCTGTCATTTGGGCCCTCTAATCTGCTCTTATCAAACCTCTGGCTTCCTCATTTATCAGGGTGGGAATGAGAGGTACAGGGGCTATGCCACAGAGTGATTTCTGGGGCCCCTGCCCATAAAGAAGCAGATCAAAAAAGGAGCTCATGCCTGCCAGAGTGAAGCTTTCACCATAGCAACACATGTTATTCTACAAACAGTCAGGACTAAGACGCTCTGTTGTGACCAGTCTGGACAGTGCCCCCAAGAAATGAGCGACTAAGGGTTCAGACAACAGAGCAAGCAAGAGAAAAGTGGTACCTATTTAACTTGCAAGGCAGTCTTCTTACGGTTTTTACTTCTCCGCAGAGCTGACAGTGGCAACCCTAAAACCCTCCAGTACCCACAGCCCATGTAATAAGAGAGATGTCCGAGAGAAGACACATGTTTTCTGTGGAGCAGCCACACCACAGAACAGGGCTCCATAGGAAAGGACCTGGGGAAGAGAGAGGCGAGTCCATCTGGACAGTACTCGGCTAGCATTGGGGCACTTGTGGGAAAAAGGTCTCCAGCTCAAAACACGTCATCTCTAAAATGAAATCCAGCTGGGATGCCCAGTGAGTGGAAGGTTGACTCACAGACCCAAAGCAAAACGACAGCAACAGTCACCTGTGTGGTTGTTGAGACCATCGATTAAGCACCCACGTGCCAAGCACAGTGCTGGGTATTCTTATTTTTACCTCTATTGATCTTCATTCCTGCAGTTAGGGTTAAAAAGTCACTAACTGATGAATGCTACTTTTCTGAATATAACATTTTTGCAAAGAGAAGAATTAGGAATGACCGGTGTGTCCTTACATCCCATGAGACAGGGTTACAGCTAAAGCCTGACCAGCAGAAAATGCAGCTGCAAATTTCTGCTCTGCTGCTCAAATCACTGAGCCATAAGCACAGAAATCTGACCACATAAGGAGGGTGCTCAAGAGAGTATGTGACCCCCTCCACACTATTTCCTCTGATTAACTTCTCAGGATGCATAACATCAAGAATTATAAAAGCTGGCAAAGAGATGTCTTCAAAGGCACAGGGGAAATTAGTCAAAGAAAGACTACCCACGTCCACAGATGTCTGTCTATGCCATTCATATTCATCTTTTTATTAATGTAACAATGAACTGTGTTATGATCGTTCAGGTCATGATGCCCACAGGTATGTTGGGAAGGGTGTGAATTGGTGCCCCAGAACCCATGGCTATGACACAAAGGGCTCCCATTTCATCCTGACAAGTGAATCACAATGTCAGGAACGGGGAAAGTTGTTCCTAGAGAAAAGGTAGATTTGCCACACCACTCTCCAAAACAATTAAAAAGCAAAAACCAGCCACTACCAAGAATTCCTCTGAGGCCTAACCCCTTAAGTCATCACAGACCAGACAGAAACCAAACCTACAAATGACAGGCTCAGAATTTTAGAAACATTTCATTGCAGCTGCAGAGCCTATAAATGAGCTTTAAAAAAAAAAAATTGTCTCAAAATGACATTTTAAAGGTACCCAATAAATTGCTTCCTCTCTCCTCCATGCACCCCGTTTTTCCTCCTCCATTTGCTAAAGGAAGAGTTTCCTCTTCCCCTGCCTGCTTCAGTCTGAAACGTGGCACAGAACAGGACACTGGAAGGCAAGGGGGTGGGGGCTACTTTTGAATCTGATGCACATCGCCCTGAACCAGTACCCACGCCATGAGTGGTGATCGGACCAAACTCCACCTGAGAAAGGACTAAAGGACCAAACAGCTGAGCAGAAAACTCCTCCTATACCATCTCTCCCCAAAGCAGAGTTAAGAAAGAGAAAGCTGGAAAGGAAGGAGGGGGAAATAAAGTTCCACATTCCTGACATTTTTTAGCCAAGTGCTGTGGCCGCACAGAGAAGCTCCTCTATTCCAAGCAGCCTATAGGATGGGGAAGAAAACTAGGTTCAGGGATAAGAACCTGCCCCCTGCCTGCCCCCTGCCTGCCCCCTGCCTTGGAAATAGGATGGCCCAAAGCTAAACTAAAAGTGGGGCAGGCAGGAGACAGACTTCCATGTATGTTCCCAAAAGGAAGTGATCCCAAGGAAAGGAATTTAGGGTCATCATCTCTCTAGGGATAGAGGAGTAAAGACTTGGGCTTCCTGAGGGGGAAAGGAAAGTGCCCTGCATGCCAAAGAGGTGACCAGTGAGCAGGCGAGGAGCACAGCAGGCGTGAGGTGGAGGTGCAAGGATGTGGATGCCTGGGTATAGGCTGGGGGACAGAGGGATCCAGCACACCCGCAGAGACAGGGCAGGGGACCCCAGAGGGAGAAGTGGCCAGGGGAGTCCCTCTTTGAGGGAAGAATTACAATTGGGTTTCCTGGCTCAGCTTCACCACACACACACCTCCAGGAGAGGACCCTGGAGACCCCGAGTAATACCCAGGAAGTCCTGTGCTGGATTATGAGGCACCTCCCCCCCCATTTTACCTCTCCATCCCCATCATAACCACCAAGAATACCCATCTCTGTGGAGTTAGGAGATGGGTATAGACAATGAGGACCTACCATGTGCCTAGCACAGAAGAACACAAGCTGGAGGTTTAGGGCAGAATAAACCCAACCCCCAAAGCACCACGGAGAGGAGATGCCTGCCCTGCACAACCTGTAGGTCTAGGAGGTGGTGGACCTGGTGGGAAGAGGGGACCTGCAGGGACCTGCACACACCCTACTCCAGTCCTAAGGGGGGAAGCTGCACTGTCCATTTGTTTTTATCACTCTGGGCCTTTCTCTTCCATCAAGTACTGGGACTAAGAGCCCCTAGCACCATTCAAGTCCCAGAGGTGGGTTTTAATGAACAGGACATTCCGAGACACTAGAGGCAGAGAGGGAGACAGTTACCAACCTCAAACTCCAGGTAGCTCTTTCTGAGCAAAGATAAAGCAGATAGAGTCACGAACCTTAACAAATGCTAGAAATACAGCAGAGAGCCACAGGCTATATAAGAAACTTGGCTACCGCACAGCGTGTGGCTTTGAGGTTTACAGCTGTCACGTGTGTCTTTCCAGCCACACCCTCCAAGACGGGGGACATGGCACTGGAAGGCCTCTTAGAATCGAAAATGGCAAATGGACACCAGGGTACTGGCTGGGCAAAACAAATTCCATGTTATTTGGCTAAATAAATAACAACAGCGCTCCAGGAGCAAGAGATGTTAATAGCTTTTTTTGCCAACATGATCGCAGTTAAACTTCCCCACTGCCCCATGAGAAAGACAGGTTTTACAAACGTCTTTAATGATGGGGAAACTGAGGCTACTGCCAATTTTCAGTCAGACCAGTGAGAAGAGTACGGACTGATACCCTGAGTGGAGTGGGAGGGAGAAGAGAGGGAATGAAGTAAATGAACACTACAAAAATACGGAGTACAAACGCAAGTCTTAATCCCAGGTTTATTTCCTACAGACCCCAAGGTCCAGCCAAGGACACATTCCCATATCCAACCCTGACGTAGCCACCACAAGAATGTCCCCAGCTTGAGGGCAGCTTCACCAGCCAAGTAGAACTCTGGTCACCTGTAAAGACAGGGAACCAAGAGACAGAAAGACAAGGAAGGAGAAATTAGCCACACTAGGAATCTTCCACCTCCAGGAAAGTTTATAAAACAGTTATAGCTTCCTAACCCTGAGAATACAGATAAGCAACCCTAGCCAGAAGGGAAGACATGGAATTGTCTCAGAGGAACCAGAGGAGACCATGGTGAGGCTGAGGGGAGTTTCATTCACATATCTCACTTCTGAGACAAGAAATACAGCAGCCAATCCATATTCAGTTTCCTCTAGTTCTTCCCACTTTTGAATATCACATTTTTCTCACTCTGCAAGAGTAGGGAGTCCTTCCCATAAGCTCCCTTGGAGTCTGACCCCTTGTTGGCTTATCAAAACTTCCTGTTGTGGGAGGCCTACACCAGGACATTGCTGTCAGCGTAAGATCCCATCCTCTACCCACCCCCACCCTATGCTACTACAGAATCACCTCTCCCCTAAGATCAGAGGGTACCCCTGGCCTATCTTTGCCCCTGCAAAGAGGGTGAAGCTCTGGGTCCACCACAGATGAATCTAAAGGGACAGTCCACAGACTGATAAAACTGGCCCTTCAGGCCAGAGCAAAAAGAAAGAAAGCAAGAGAAGAGCAGAAGGTCACTGCTGGGATGGGGCCAGGGCCACACGTGAACACCCCAGCACTTTCCAGAGTTGAGGATGCAAACATCCACAAAATGAGATGAGAAGAGGAAAAGGGTCAGGGTTCCTCCCATTGGAAGAGCCCAGAAGAGCGGGTGGCCACCATCGCGAGGGGGAGGGGGTACAGATTGTGCAATGACTACAGTCTGGGAGTCTCTGGGCTTGGCTCCCGGACGCCAGAAAGGAAACCCCACGCGTCAGCCCAGGGTGGCAGCGCGGCAGTTGGTTCTAAGCCAGGCTTGGGTTTAAGGGCTGCAGAAGGAGCTGCAGGATACGGTGGGTGCCCAAGGGGGCAGCAGAGGATGGCACGGCTGGCACGGCGCGAAGCTGAGGGTGCTGCCTGGGCTGACTGGGGTACAGGCCGGGGGTACAGCGCACAAAGCAGGGGGGCAAGGGGGTACGCGGTGCACAAAGCCCGGGTGCAGATAACGCCAGGCTCCTCAGCTCAGACAAGGACCTCGGGGACCTGCAGGGGTATGACCTGTGGCACACGAGAAGGGGCACTGCCCGCCCCTCCGGCACCCCTCTCCCCAGTCTCTCTCACCTCGAACATAAGCCCGATGAGGACGCAGAGCACCAGGCAAAAGCCGATGTCCGCATGGTTGTGGATGACGAACTCCTGACTGAAGAGCGGGTAACTTTTCGTCCTCCTCCGGAAAGCCATGGCAGCGGGCGCGCAGCGGCCGGCGGGGCCCGCACCCTGCGCTCACGAGCCGCAGCGCAAACTTCTCCAGCCCCGGCCCGGTCCGCCCGCCGGCCCGCCGCCCGCTCCCGGAGCAGCCGGCCCGCCCAGCGCGGAACAACTTCTGGGCCCCGCCCCCTTCCTCCGCCTGCCCCCGCCCCCGCCGCCCGGAACCGCCCCCGGCGCAGCCCCCTCCCCACCCGCGGTCGCACTCCGCGCGCAGGGCTCGCTCCGGCCCCGCCCCCTGCGCGCTTAACCCTCTCGCCGCGGGCGCGCTCGGGCTACTGCGGCGCCGGCGGGTGGGGGCGGAGAGCACGGCCCGGGTCCCGCTCGCCCGGCGTTCGCGCGGAGCCGGGCGTCCGAGGCTCGGCCGCCTCCCGCGCGGAAAGAGCAGGCCGCGGAGGCGGCGGACGCCCGGGCCTGTCCGGACAGGAAGTGGGTCCGGGTTTCCCACTCCTCGCGCCCAGCTCTTTCCTCCGCGGAAAGGGAAGAGCCGGAGGCCTTGGGGCGGCCCAGGGGTGGGCCCGGCAGCCGGATATTCCCGGGGTCGGCGGCTCTGGCCCTGGGGTGCTGGGAGCTGCGCAGGTTCGGTAGAGGCCGGGAAGCTGCGCGCCGGCCTGCTCGCTGGCCACAGCGCCCTACTCGGACGATAAATGAACGGATGGTTAATCAAGTATTTACTGAGGAGCTGCCGTGGGCTAGCCAGGCATGGTTCTGGTTGCTGCGCGTATGCTGCAAACAAAAGACCCTGCGGGGGGGACCTTACGTCCCAGAGGGGGCAGTGGGTGGATCGTTGGAGTTTTGCCCTCCAACTTTTGGGATCCTCGTGCTACGAGGGTAAATGAAGTAAATTAAGTTTTACAGGTCTCACCCAAAGTCTGCCTTCAGTATTAATTGAGGTAAAGAAGTGGGAGAATAAACACAGAAGAATAAAAAAAAAACACAACTTTCTCATTGAAAGTTTTTATTCAATATTGAGTCTTAAAATTGCTCCTGGGAAGACAAAAGGTCTTTGTAATAAACTAATTTATATTTGCAAATATTGGATTTAATCCTACTAGTAATGGAGTCAACTAATCACTTTCTAGATGCACAGAAATGCGAAATGAACAAAGAACTATTTAATTCCTATTCCTTTTATTATTAGGTCCACAGTTACTTCACTTTTAAGCAAATATGATTTCTTAAAAATGGCACAGTGTTGAAATGTGATTGAGACTGGATGGAAAATTTTTCCTTCTAAATTTGACTCCAGTATTTAGCAGAGTCTTGGGTATTTAATTCTCTTATCTGACTCTGAAGGAAATGAATAAATAATTCCTATATTGGGCTAAACATTATTTAACTTCAAGAGTGGGGTTCCTTAAAGTTGGACCTTAGTCTCGTGAGAAACAGATTAAGAACTCTGGAGCACCTCATTATTCCTCTGTGAAGATGTTAAAATTTTCAACATGCAGCCACATTTATTAGATTGAACTCTATGAAATGGGTTTCTTTATGGGTCAAAACTGGAATACCAGCATATCAGATGATTCAACTCCTTAGTTCCCACCATACTGCCCCATGACTATTTGTAGAGAGGATATTGTGGTGGGAATTTCCTGCAAAAAGTAAGATGATGTCAACTACTTAAAAATGAGTTTAAGCTGAGAGTCTTCCACGTGTATAAATTAGAATCCAGAGGTAAAAGGGGATGGATTAGACACTGCTCAAACTGCTGACTCCAGCCCTGAGCCCTTTGAAGTACAATTAAACAATTAGACTCAGGGTTCTTAGATATTTCATCCCTTTGAAACCCTGTGGAGGGGTTACTTTATGTCCTGATATAATTGTATATGCTATACTTTTATATGTCTGGCAAGGCAGTAGGCTTGTTTACACCAACAAACACGTAATGTGTGGTGCTATGACTTCCTGATGACCACAGCGTCACTAGGCAATAATGATTTTTTGGCTCCATTATAATCTTATGGGACCACCATGATTTATGTGGTTCACTGTTGACTAAAACATCACTATGTAGGCCGGGCACCATGGCTCATACCTGTAATCCCAGCACTCTGGGAGGCAGAAGTGAGTGAGCTCAGGAGTTGAGAACCAGCCTGATCAAGAGCAAGACCCCATCTCCACTAAAAATAGAAAAACCAGCTGGGCTTTGTGGCAAGCACCTGTAGTCCTAGCTACTCAGGAGGCTAAGGCAAGGGGATCACTTGAGCCCAAGAGTTTGAGGTTGCTGTGAGCTATGATGCCAGGGTAACAGAGTGAGACTCTGCCTCAAAAAAAAGGAAAAAACTATCATTATGTGGCATGTGTCTATATGTCCTCAAATTCTTTGATACTCTTCCTTTCAAGAAGTGGCAGTTCAGGCTGGATGCCTGTAGTTCAATGGTTAGAGCACCAGCCCTGTGCACCAGGGGTGGTGGGTTCCAAACTGGCTCGGGCCTGCTGAAAAAAAAAAGTCTACCCAAAAGGTGGCAATTCATTCTTTTCCCCTTGAGCGTGGGCTAGACTTAGTGGCTAACAGAATATGGCATAAGTAATGATGTGTAACTTGTAAGATAGGTCATAAAAGGCATTTGGGGTTTTTCTTTTCTCTTTTGGATCACTTTCTCTGGAGGATACTCATAGTCCTCTGGAGGGTTCTACATAGCAAGGAGTTGAATCCTCCTGCCAACAACCAACACTAACTTGTCAGGCATGTGAGGGAGCCACCTTAACTGCAGTTTCTCCAGCCCCAGTCAAGCCTTCAGATGAATATAGCCTCCACTGATCCCTCAACTACAACCTTGTGAGAGATTCTGAGCCAGAACCAGCCAGGTAAGCTACCTCCCAAATTCCTGACTCACAGCAACTGTAAGATAACAAATATTTGCTGTTTTAATCTTGTAATTTGCTATACAGCAAGAGGTAACTAATGTTGGAGCTTATGATATTTTAGAAGAGACAGAGGCATAATTACAATTCAAAGTGATAATGGTGATTCTAAGAACAATTTGAAATATATACATTATGAGTACAAAGAAAAGGTAACTTAATTCCATCTGGGGTATAGGGAAGAGGACATGTGGTCTGGGCCTTTACCCTACAGAGTTTTTACTGACAGAGAATGCAGCAGTACAGTAGGAGATAAATTTGGAGAGTTAAGATGGAGCTGGATCATAAAAGATGTTGAGTGCCATAAGAAGGAATTTCTGCAAATGAGAAATGGGAAGTTTTAAAGCATGACCAGCTCTGTCTTTAGAGGAGAACCATAAGGAAAATGGAAAATCATTCTGATTTAAACAGAGTGGTGTCAGGAAGACCTTTCTGGAAACTATTATAACCATCCAGTAAATAAATGAACACTTCTCAAATAGTAGTAGCAATGTGACCAAAAAAAGGAATGAATTACTTCAGAGACATGCCAATAATTAATCAGTTTTGGTGACTACCTACATATAAGACTATGTAAGGAAGTTTAACGAGTCAAAACTTTTAGGCTGTAATGACAAAATGATGATGGGACCGCTAAAAAATATGCGGTAGAATAGTTGACCACCTCCTTAAGTTGACCTAATTTTCGTAGACCAGACATGTACCACATGCATGTATCAGTACAGTAGGCCTACTTCCTTATGTGACCAGTATGATACATTTCCTTGGGCGGTCCACTTATAGTTCTGCTGTATATGCAACAATAGATAAAGAGCAGGGGAAACAGAGGAGAAGAAGATGGCCTCGTCTGTGAAGAAGCAAGGGCTGAGGTGGCATGGAACATCCAAACCAACACTTTTGACATTGCAGTTGGAAATTGTTGGATTGGTTTTGGGGAGGGAAAATCAGAAGTAAAGATATCTGTGACTCATCTTCAGTTGGACTGTTGATAGGTGTTCTGGGGACAGTGAGAAAAACCTTGAGGTCAGAAGAATCCCAGTGACCCTAATGCTCAGAAGAGAGGAAGAAGAGGAAAGAGTATCGTAGAAGAAGCCAGGGCACTAGGATTTCACAGGACAGGTGGAATCCAGCAGGATGGAACAAGGTGAAGATTCAGCCATTATGGCTTGAGGAACCGCTTAATGGACTGTTGGAGTGTGCTTACCGGTGCTTAAAAGTTGAGAAAAGGAGGTGGGAAGGTAGTCTATTTTTTTTAAAAACCTTCAGTGAGAAAAAGGGAAATGTATGGTGTTTTGCAGGATATGGAGGATCTAAAGAAGATTCTTTATATTGTGTTTAATTTTTGAGATTAGGGCATGTGCGGAGACAGGAGAAATACCCAGGAGAGAGAGAAAGAGAGAGAGAGAAATACTGAAAATACTTGAAATATAGGAGATCACTGATAACACCAAGGCAGAGGCTGGAGGGTAGCTCTAACAATAGGAACAAGAAAGAAAACTCTGAGACAGAGTCAGGGACCTAAGAATAGGTGTGTATACGGTTACATCTGGAGGTGGAGAAAATAATAACCCCCACATTTATATTACACTTTGCACTTGCCCTGTGAGGGAGGCAAGACAGTTATTAGCAATGCTTTCCTGTAGCTTTTCTTAGACACACGGATGACCAAGGGCCACATAATTAGTGGGTAGCCAATCCTAGACTCAGACCATCGAGTCAAGTTCTCAGCACACGGTTCCCTTCACTGAACGTCACTCAGACCTGTCTGGGCTTTCTAAAGTATGACAGTATCTGGTCACCACCATTTACCATTCTGTACTTGTCTAGTGATGACTATTTCTTCTTTCCAAAGCAATCTATCTTTCCAGTTTCTGTTTTGTGTTTTTGTTCCTCTCACCATGTGTTTATTCCATGTCCCTTTGCCTTAAAAGGTAACCATTCTTCAAGATAAAGAGTGCATATGTCTTCCTTCGCTCAGGTTCAGGTCACTGGTCTGGAGGCGTCCACATGGCACCTGGTGTGGACCTCTCAGGTAGCTCCAGCTTCACCTGAAGTCAATATGTTTGTCTATGAGTTTTGCCTCCCATGAGATGATGTGATCCTTCAAGATACGAATCTTATCCTAGGATACTACCATGTTCCAACAGTACCAAGCACAAGAGTCCCACATATTCAAGTGTTGGTTGAGGCATGATTGAAAGGGGGATGTTGTTGCAGCAGGCTGTATTAAAATGCCCACTATCCCCAGCCCTGTCTACGTGATGTGCAGCGTACTTTTGGGTTGAAGAATCCTTTCCTTTAACTGTCATTTCCCAAAAGTAGAAAATGCATTTTCTCTTATGACAAGAAGTCTGGAGGTAGTTCATTACCAGTAGTAAGCAGTTCATTAAAGAAGAGTTTCATTATCCTCTCACTTTGAAACTTGGTGTTTGCTTCTATCTCAGGATTACCCCTTGTGGTTACAAAGTGGCTGCAATAGCTCCATCCATCCTGCATTGGCTCCACACATTCTATCCTTTATAAATAATCCAAATGACAAGACCCTAAGTTCAGGCAAGGGAACAGGCATTTTAAAAAGTAAAGAAAACTTTCCCAGACCTTCCCTCATGCCTCATTGACCAGAATTTCATCCCATGCCTATTCCTAAGCCAAAGTGAGCAGATTGGTATGGTTAGAGCAACTTCACTGAGAATGTATCCTCTGAGGGGCTGAAAAATCCACCCTCCTTTGAAGGGCTTGGATATCCCCTACCCCAACAAAATAAAAATTCCCATGGCAAGAAAAAGAGAATTGATGTTGATTATGCATCAGAATGACTTGGGCATGATTTTTACAGCATGTTTCACCTTGATATTTTTACCTCTTTGCCTCACAGAATATGAGGTTCTTTTACCCAAAATAAGTCTTGCTTTTTGATTTCTGTACACTAGGTACATGAGACTGGCAAATGTCACTTACCGCACAGTCACTCTTGGAGTGGCTAAAGGATAACCAGCTTGGGCGGCACCTGTGGCTCATTGAGTAAGGGCGCCGGCCCCATATACTGAAGGTGGTGGGTTCAAACCCAGCCTTGGCCGAACTGCAAAAACAGAAAAATAGCCGGGCGTTGTGGCGGGCGCCTATGGTCCCAGCTTCTCGGGAGGCTGAGGCAAGAGAATCACCTAAGCCCAGGAGTTGGAGGTTGCTGTGAGCTATGTGATGCCACGGCACTTTACTGAGGGCGATAAAGTGAGACTCTGTCTCTATAAAAAAAAAAAAAAAAAAAAAAAAGGATAACCAGCTTGACAAAGTATAACTATTTATGCTCTGCCAGTTCAGTATGTTACATCAGGCTCAGCAGCACCTTTCAGCAAAGGATGAGACTCCCCAGCCATCAGATTTTTTACCCCCCACACGAGTTTCATAGGATCAGGGGCATACCAAGAAACTAGGGGTGTTGGGAGTGGTCAGCACCTGGGGCAGGCAATAAGGGGTGCTAGATCCACAATGAACTTTAAAGCAACAGTACACCCCTAAATGCAATGTGGTGTCATGGATTAAACACTGGAACAGAAAAACACTAATGGAAACAAAATCTGTAGTTTGATTAATAGTAGCAATGTTAACTTTTGTGTTTTGATAAACGTACCATGTTTACAGAAGCTGCGTGAAAGGTATATGGGAACTCTCTATATTATTTTTTGTAACTCCTCTATAAATCTAAATTTATTTCAAAATAAAACGTTTTTAAAGTGTTAAAATTGACTAAAACTTGATCTGCTCTTTTTGTTGTCACCATGCACTGGCCATTCTCAACAATGTTAGGGATAATATATTTCCTCCCCTCCCCCAAATCTTTTGGTCTTGGTTTTAAATAGTTGTCGATAACTGTTACGTCTTTTTTTTTTCCCCTCTCCTTTTGTCTTTCCTTGTTTTTTGTTTTTGTTTTGTTTTTGTTTTTGTTTTTTTTTTTTGGTTGTTGTTGTCCAGACAGAGTTCTACCCTATGCCTTTAGCAGAGTGCAATGGTATTGTAGCTCACTGCAACCTCAGACTCAGGCTGTGGGCATCCCGCTACCTCAGCCTCCAAAGCCGCTGGGATACAGGCGCCCACCGCAGCACTCAGCTGGGTTTTTCAATTTTTTTCATGACTCCAGGGTCTCACTCTCTCTCAGACAAGCCTCAAACTCCTGAGCTCAAGCAATCCTCCCGCCTCAGCCTCCCACAGTGCTGGGATTACAGGAGTGAGCCACCACACCCGGCAATAATTGTGAAGTCTTAATAATGTATCTCTAAGCTTCAACTTAGTTTATTTTTGTTATTTTCCTTTTAATAAACATTGCATTCTGCATGCAAGTTAATCCCACAGTGAGCCCCTGATACATGAGGTCTCAGATGTGTGTATTGTTTGATATCCAGTTGGAATCACCTGAATTTGCTAGGAGCACAGTTAGTATTTCCAAACTAGTGCTAGAGATGTTTGTGTTTAAACTACAAATTTGAAGCAAACAATGATAGCACAGTGATTATAAAGATGAAGAAACAAAACTTAAGTTACTTTAATTCTTTTTTTTTTTTTTTTTTTTTTTTTTATAAAGAGCCACAAGCAGTCCCCCTGGATATAGTGCCGTGG
>CAUYRH010059996.1:0-29071 GCA_963574655.1 Perodicticus potto | reverse complement strand
ACCTCCAATTCCTGGGCTCAAGCGAGTCTCTTGCCTCCGCCTCCCAAGTAGCTGGGACTACAGGCGCCTGCCACAACGCCCAGCCATTTTTTGGTTGCAGCCGTCATTGTTGTTTGGCGGGCCTGGGCTGGATTCGAACCCACCAGCTCAGGTGTACGTGGCTGGCGCCTTAGCCCATTGAGCCACAGGCGCCGAGCCCAATTTTTTTTTTTAATTTTCTTTCTTTCCTTTTTTTTTGGAGACAGAGTCTCACTTTGTCACCCTTGGCAGAGTGGTGGTGGTGTCACAGCTCACAGCAACCTCAAACTCTTGGGCTCAAGCAATTCTATTGCCTCAGCCTCCATAGCTGGGACTACAGGTGTCCACCACAACACCCACCTATTTTTAGAGATGAGGTCTCACTCTAGATCAGGCTGGTCTCGAACCTGTGAGCTCAGAAAAAACACCGTCCTTGGCCTCCAGAGTGCTAGGATTATAGACGTGAGGCACTGGCATGCATTTTGTTTATCCACTGATTAACTGATAGACATTTGGATTGTTCCCGCTTCTTGGTTACTATAAATAATGCTTCTATAAACATTTGTGTACAAGTTTTGGTGTGGACGTTTTCCATTCTCTTGGGCATATGAGAGGAATTACTGGATCACACAGTAACTCCATGCCTAACTTCCGCAGGCACTGCCAACCCACTTTTCAAAGTGACTGTGCCACTTCACATTTCTACCAGCAATGTCTGAGGGTTTCTGTCTCTCATCGTAACCAGCATCTCTCATTACCTGTCTGTTCATTTTCTCCATCTAGCGAAGAGACACCTTGCTGTGATTTTAGATTGCATGATCTCGAGCGTCTTTCCATGCCCTGACTGGCCAGTCTTCTATACATGTGCCTCAGAACACTTTTAACTGTGCTGTCCTTTACTGTTGACTTCTAAATGTATATTCTGGCTATAAATAAAATATCTTTCACTCTTATCAGACGTATGATTTGCAAGTATTTTTTCTCATTCTGTCACTCTCATTTTGAGACAATTGAATGTCCCTCTGTCACCTGGGTAGAATGGTGTGGCGACATTGTATCTGACAGCAACCTCAAATTCCTGGGCTCAAGCTATCCTCTTGCCTCAGCCTCCTGAGTAGCTGGAACTATAGGCATCCACCAAAGTGCTCCACTAGTTTCTTTTTTTTTAGAGACAGAGTCTTACTTTGTTGCCCTCGGTAGAGTGCCGTGTCGTCACAGCTCACAGCAACCTCCACCTCCTGGGCTTAGGCGATTCTCTTGCCTCAGCCTCCGGAGTAGCTGAGACTACAGGCGCCTGCCACAATGCCCAGCCATTTTTTTGTTGCAGTTTGGCCAGGGCTGGGTTTAAACCTGCCACCCTCGGCCTACTCACTGAGTCACAGGCGCCGCCTGTTTTTTCTGTTTTTAGTAGAGAGGGTCTCACTCTTGTTCAGGCTGGTCTCCAACTCCTGAGCTCAGGCAATCCACTTGCCTTGGCCTCCCAGAGTGCTAGGATTACAGATGGGTCATCTCACCCTACCTGCGTTATCACTGTCATTTTTTTATGATGTCCTTTGGAGCCCAATAATTTTTCATTTGTTGAAATCTTATTTCTCTTTTGTTGCTTAGGCTTTTGGTGTTATATTGATCATAAATATTTCATAAAGACGAAAAATCATAAATATTTGATCATAAATATTTATTTGTATGTTTTAAGAGTTTTATAGTGTTAGCTATTGAGAATGTCCTGTTGTCCCAACACTATTTGCTAAAAAGATTTTTTTTTTTAATTATTTTTTTGAGACAGAGCCTCAAGCTGTCACCTTGGACAGAGCACTGTGGCATCACAACTCACAGCAACTTCCAATTCCTGGGCCCAAGAGAGTCTCTTGCCTCTGCCTCCCAAGTAGCTGGGACTGCAAGCGCCCGTCACAACGCCCGGCCATTTTTTGGTTACAACTGTCATTGTTGTTGGGCGGGCCCGGGCTGGATTCGAACCCGCCAGCTCAGGTGTATGTGGCTGGTGCCTTAGCCCGTTGAGCCACAGGCGCCAAGCCGAAAAGATTTTTTTTCTTTTGCGGAGACAGACTCCCACTCTGCTGCCCGGGGTAAAGTGGCATCATCGTAACTCACTGCAACCACAAACTTGCATGCTTAAGTGATCCTCCTGTCTCAGCCTCCTGCGTAGTTGGGACTATAGGCATATGCCATCATGCCTAGCTGATTTTCCTTTTTTTTTTTTTTTTGGTATAGATGGGGGTCTTGCTCTTACTCAGGCTGGTCTTGAACTCTTGAGTTCAAGTGATCCTCCAGCATGAGTCAACATGCTAGCTGAAAAGACTAGCATGTGTTAGTCTTAAATCCACTTGCCTTGGATTCTCCATTAAATTGTCTTGGCATCTTGGTTAAGAATCAATTGACTGGCTTGGAGCTTGGAGCTCAGTGGCTAGGGCACCAGCCACATACACTGGAGCTGGCGGGCTCGAATCCAGCCTGGGCCTGCCAAACAACAATAACAACTACAATAAAAAAAATAGTCGGGTGTTGTGGAGGGCACCTGTAGTCCCAGCTACTTGGGAGGTTAAGGCAAGATAATTGCTTAAACCCAAGAGTTGGAGGTTGCTGTGAGCTGTGATGCCACAGCCCTCATCAGCTATGATGCCCTCTTCCACGGGCAACATAGTTAGACTCTTGTCTCAAAAAAAAAAAATATATATATATATATATATATATTTTATATCTTGCAGCCTGGCTAAAATTGTTTCTAATACTTTGATTGGCTAACTTTACTTTTCTATGCCTTACTACAAAATATCCAACAGCTCAATTTACTTAATAATCCTCCTTTAATGCTTTTGAATAATAAAATATTCCCATTGTAAACAAAATTATTTGAACTGGAGCAAATTTGCTTTTCCATCCAAAGGCTATTGGCTAAAACTTTGCTTCTAGGGCAGAAATTAGACACCTTTATATTTTTCCTAAAATGAAACTGTGTGTTTATCTTACTTTTACTTGGTCAAGTTTATGAAATATTTATTCAATTTTACTGTTCCATAATGATGTCAGATTTCATGTAATAATTAGAAGGTGGAGGCCACAACCATGTCACCTTAGCCATAGCTATCTTGTTTTTGCACTCAGATCTGTTCAAAATCCAGGAGCAATCAGTATCTGCTCGTTCTGTAAGGTCATGAGTAGTGAAAAGGTTTTGTTTTTCCATGAAATGGTACTGAGAGGAGGAAGCACGTGTGTAATGTGTGAATGTATTAAGTTTCGGACAGAAATCCTCTTGAACTATACAAGAGGCTGGCTGCCCATTCACCAAGTCAAATGAATTTTTGGATGATTTCAGGTCACTTCCCTGACATAACTGAGTATCTATTATTTGGGATTAAGCACATAACAATTCTTGGCATTCAGAGGCCAGAAAAGCTTTAGCTTTATAGCAAAACATTTTTTCTCCCTTTGCCCTCCCCGCCCTCCCCCAAACCCAGAAAAGTTCTTACAATAAATTGGAAAGATACAAAAAGCAAGTTAAAACACTTAACAGAGACTTGACATTTATTGTGCAATTTTATCTCCAACAGAAAATGTGGCATTCTAGAGGCATATGAGGTAATAAAATCAATACTCCAATTAGAACACCTGAAATAATTGCTCTAGTAACAAATGTCTCTTATAATTAAAAATATTGAATGTTTAAAAAACTCTTGTAACATTTTCAGTTCCTAAAAGAAATGAACCTAACACTTAAAAAACAACTTACTCTTCTATATAAACTGCTCACCAAAAAATCTTGCTATTCTATATTACACTATGCATTTGTAGTTTTATTAACATATCCCTAGTGGGTAGGAACTCTACACAGTACAATCAAATAGAAATTATTCATAGAGAATCAACAGGACTCCAACAATAAAAATATCAGGATCAATGGATTTATCACAGTTTCTCCACAAGTATTCATCATAGAAAAGAGAGTAAAGGCAAGTTGGCCCCAAGGTTAGGCTGCTACATGAAGCTCCAGAGAGGACAGACATAAAGGCAATGCTTGAACTGGGCAGGGTCGGGCTGGACAGTGACCTTGAAAGTTTGATAACCCACCTCTGGCATGCCCTGTTCCCAAGAAGCACAAGCCAGGCCCCTCATGGCCTTGGCATGTTTTTGAACTTAAACACAGCCAAAGGGATGTTAAAGCCAAAACTATAGGAAAACATCAACAGGTTACTGTATTTTCCTACAAAATTTTCACTAAACAGGTCTCACAGTGACATCAGAAATTAAAAACTCTTCCAAGTCAGATGCATCATCTCTAAGGCTACAAAGACAACAAATGTGAGAAGTGAATGGAACGTTGGCTAACCGATGCCCAATGCCATTTCTGACATCTAGGGGTTCCCCAAGACTCACTTCACTGAGTTCGAATTTTTGCTTTTGTCCTTGCACTTTTGTGCTGGGAATCAACGAAATAAATGTGAATCACAGAGCGCTTTTTAATTTACCCACTTTAAAAAGTTTCATGATCTAATCATAGCATCTTACAGGGCTCAAGCCTTATGCAGTAATCTGAGCAGTTCCCAGAGGGTGTGTGTGTATATGTAGGTTTTTATGTTCCTACTTAAGTGTCAACAAACCTTAGTAGTTTTTAGTAACACAAATACCAACTTTTCTTTAATGGCATACATAATACCACAAATCCAACTCTAAAGTATTGATGGGTTTTGAGAACTGCGCTTTGATAACTAGGGAAAAATGAACTTCATTCTGCTTACTAAGCCCAAAGTGATCGTCTCATTAGCTGAGTGCCTTGGGCAGTTTTCTTATTGACCCAGGAGGATCATAAGAGCTTCACAGGTAGTTGTGAGGATGCATTAAAGTGCTTATCACAAGAACTCAACAAGTATCAGCTATAGTTACTATTGTAGCACTAAGTGGTTCTGAATGGGCCAAAGTAGTTTTCCAGTGTGGCCACGATAGATACGGACACTTGTACTGGTGCAACTATTCTGAGAATGAAAGGTTTTGAATGAGTTACCAGTAGATGCGTTTTTCATTGAACTTTGGGGGAATTATGATTTAATAAAAACACAGCCCTTGTATCAGCCAGCTATGGATAGATAAGAGGAAAATTAATCTAGTCACCATTAGTGCCTAGATTTGGTAATTTGGTGCCTTCAAAAATCAAACTGGCCAATCTGGTATTACGAGATGACAGAAGTTACCTGCAACTGAACACACTGTGGAGGGTCAAGATGCTCTCTAATGAGAACACAGCTTAGTTAAAGTTTTATGTGTTATACTTAGAATGCAAATATAGATAGGTTATTATTTTGGCATTCCATGGTGTCTGATATCAATTCTTCATTCTCCTTTAAAAAGCATTAAGAGGACTGATGCCATCAACTGGGTGACATTTCCCTTTGTGGCGCCAAGTGAGGTGATCATTTTTATCCAGCACTTACGTGACTGAAAGAAGCCATCACTGTGTTTATAAAAATACACCCTAATGATACATGCTGCTTAGACACATTTACATCAGAGCTGTGACTCACGTGTTCTATCTGACATGTTTTGCCAAACAGTTTTGGCAAGTGTTGCCACATTAAACATACACCGGCAAGATCTGCACCATATGTGCAAAATCACTTTCTATTCCATTGCTAAAAATTTGTACATAAGACCTGTCAGGAATTAACACCGATCTGTACTGTGAAATGACACAGCACCAAATGAGGAAGTTATACATTGAAATCTCTTCTAAAAATGAAGCTATCCAAGAATGAAATGTTTTAAGGATTATTGAAACCTAAAAAGAGACTCAGGAAGCGGTCAGTGGGTATTAGGTTTAGATTCCAGGGCATATGTTGGATGACATGTTCCCAATGAGATATGTATGCCTTTTTGAACACGTTTCACCTTAACGATGCTCTGACCCTTTTCTAAGAGCAACAGAAGGGAGGCACAAGCCATTAAAAGTGGCAGGGAAATGGAGATATACTGAACCTGTAGAGTCCCAAGTTCGGCTCATTGTCAGATTTGGGGTAAACATCTGATATCACAGGAATAGTTACTGGATTTAAAAAGCCATTCCGTCAACATCAGTTACCAGCATTAGCACCTGCTGATATCACAAGGAGGCGCTGGATCATATCATAGATTGTTGTAATTTATATCTCCTGTAATCCTGATGAAGGAGTCTATTACTGATTAAGGAATAAGGAACAACTCAAACGTCAAGTCACTAACTCCATACAGCTGGGATGTCTCAATTCCTCTACCAAAGGGCAGGACAGCAATTTCCCACAAATGCTCTCATCCTGCTTTATGGTCCTAGTGAAGCTTTATAAAACACAAATGGTGACAGTCACCTCAATGCTGTGGTGGAACAGGGAACACCAACAAAGTGATGCTCAGGTTCACGGGCATGAGGAAACATTTTCAAGGAAAAAAGAATATTCGTTGAAAGCATTTAACACTGTTAACATCATGAGATTCTGCATAAACTGTTTAAACGGACAGTGAGAAACAGAACTTTAGTAACTGCTTCTAGGTTACTGCCCTCTCAACAGGCTGCTGTCCTGGCCCGTCTTCCCAAACAGATCATGGCAGGGTCACCCTGAGCCCGGCCAGAAGTGAACTGGGGCTTCTGTTCTCTGTGAAAAGCAGGCATGATCTTTGTAATGTGATTTTAGTCTGGAAAACACAGGACACACCACAACGCTGCCACTTTGGGTAGGTGCAGACTCTCCTGACAGCTGGGGTTACGGAGCACATGGAGTCACTGACAAAACTGCCACGTCTAGACTTTGTCGTCCGTCGGGTCAGCCCTGAGACCTCCTCTAGCCAATAAAACAGAGCAGCCTGTCTTGAGCTGTTCTAACTCAACCTATTTTATACCAACGCTAGCATGACTCCGGGAGGAGTCTAAAAAAGCTGATATGAAGCTAAGTTTCTCATCATGAAAGCAATTTGTAAAGATGTACAAAATCAAATCAAGAAAATAAGCAGCATCTTCAGGTCGCCCAAGGGATCAACTGAAAGGCTCAGAGCGCCACGGCAGTCTCCAGAGGCGGGTATTCACCCTCGGAGGCTGCTGGGCCTTCCCGAAAGGAAGAGAACATCTTGTGTTGCCCCTTATTTAAAAATCAAGTGACCATCCAAGCAACCACTGTGAACCAGGAAATTACCAGGCCGAAACGGGAAGCTGACACGGACACGTCCTAGGACAAGAGCAGCACAGCACCTGAGCTGATGCTGCGTGAGGGTGACGTGCTGTGACGTGCCGTGACGTGCTGTGACGTGCTGTGACGTGCCAGGGGCGGGCTCGGAGGTCCTACCCCAGGAGCGCGACCAGATGGTGGTGTGACGCTGAGCGCATCCTGTTTCCTCAGGAGCAAAAGAAATGGTCAACAACCAGTCCCAATATTCAGAATTGGTGACTTACAACTGATGGAGAAATAATTCACCTGGAATTACACGAGACAGTCTCACTCCGTGGCCCTCGGTGGAGAGGGAGGAAGAGACCAAGTGTCCCTCCGGAACAAAGGTGGCGTGTGGCCTGGCACAGCAGCCTTCTCAAGCTGGGATAGCGACATCTAAACACAGGCCCTGGCCCCTCCCGCACCGCAAAAGGGCAGAAGTTACCAGGTGAGGCCACGGAGGATGACACAGACCTCGGGGACAACCAGCACGACAGGGCTCAGATGACACCGAGATGTGAGGACACGCGGAACCGCGGCCCATTCGGGAAAACAGTAAAGGCTGCGAGTTTGTTTTTCTTAGAAACACTGGTTAATTATTGCTACTCTAGAAGGTCAGTGTACTGTTTTGTTAGTAAGGACGACTATTGGCCAACGCAAAAGTAAAAAATGGTAGAAATGAAAAGACAGAGGAGGCGAGGGTGGTGTTTTTCTTCTGGCAACGATTTCTCCTCATCAAAAATACCTTACAAGACATTCATTTCAGAGAACTTTAACAATGCTTCAAGAAGTACCTTTCTTCCCTGAACAGCCAAAGATGTTCATGGTTGCCACGGGCAACATCACATTTGCCCGTATCATGTTTTTACTACCAAATTTTGGTTACTTTGCCCCAAACAGAATTGAAATATTAGTTCTTCCCATATTGTTGAACACATCTGGCGAATGACCATCTCCATAAACATTAAACTTTCCAATGCATGAAAGCTAATAATCCTAACCAATCTTCAGAAAGACTGGTTTCTAGGCCTTTGCATACAGCTAACTAAATACTGAATGTAAGCACGGGTGCAATGGCTCACGCCTGTAATCCTAGCACTCTGAGAAGCCAAGGCAGGAGTTCGAGACCAGCCTGAGCAAGAGGGAAACCCCTGTCTACTAAGAACAGAAAAACTATCTGGGCATGGCGGCAGGTGCCTGTAGCTCCAGCTACACAGGTGGGCTGAGACAGGAAGACCCCTTCAGCCCAGGAGTTTGAGGTTGCTGGGAGCTACGATGACAACACCACACTCTATCTAAGGCCACAGAGTGAAACTCTAGTCTCAAACAAAGAAAGAAAGAAAACAGAATGGAAAGAAAATGATTTTATATCGACAAAAAATGGCAAATAAATCCCCCATTCTAAAATGAATGCTCATAAACGTGAAATCAATCTCCATCCAATTTTCAAAATGTTTAAGTCATGTCTGTAGATGACATCCACAGCTGTCAATAAACGCCATCCATTTAGCCCTTTGCTCTACAAAGAAGGTGACAATCTGGACTAGTTTGGTAAAGAAGCCTCTCCGGACACCAAACCCAAAGCCCTCAGAGAGGATGATTCTAGCACCTCTACATTGCCGGTAAGGAAAAGTTCCAAAGATACCACAAATGTCACAAGTGGAGCTCAACCAATTAAACAGGGGCACGTGCGTGGGTGTGACACTATGTTAACTTAGCCAGATGTGTAGTTGAGGGGAATTTGTGGGGAAGGGAGGAAATATGTTTAATGACAAAGGGAAGTAAGTTCTGTACAAATTCTAAAAATCCACTCAGCACAGAGAGGCCCTCAAATTTCAGAGAAATTCTTGACAAGCCCATTGCATAGTTGTCAGAATGTCCTTGAAGCCGAGTGTATACAATGCCATCTGATCAATTCAGGGGATGCCTCAGTCAGCCACGCTACTGTTCTGGTCCTCACAGCTCCAACAACTAACTGAACCTCTCCTCGTTCAGCCCAGCACTTTGGCATTGTGTCAACAAAGCCCAACTTAAGGCTACAGAAACTGTGGATCTATGAACCTACAAAATTGCGCGTCTTGAAAATGGTTTTGGATCTTTGGATGTTTCTTGACTCACACAGTGAAAAACTATTACTGTTTGTAAACTCCAGAGATGAGATAGTGCCTTCCTGATCAACACAGGGGAAAACAGCTGACCTCCAATTAACCACTGCCTGTCTGGCGGCCTCTGTTCTCTGGTTTCTTTTCCTAATAAACTTTGTTAATGTAGAGACAGCACGTGGTGTCATCTATCATCGACTCTATGTCTTTGCTGACAACTATGAATTCAAGTCTTTAGAAAACATAAGGACAACTTACTTGAATTAAAGTAAGAGAAAGCTGGTCCTCTGTCCCTTAACATAACTCCGTGTCTCTACCTTTTCCCATGGGCAGGAATGTTAAACCCAACCTTCCTTGGGGACCAGCTCTGCCCAGGAAGCAGAGCTTAAACATTTAGGACAGGTGATCAGGAGATCACCTGTTTTTCACCTTCACCATGTAACTAGCAATCATTTAAAATCAAATGTAGTTTTTTTCCTTTTAGGGTATAACATTCCAAAGTCTGTTATAGGCGCCACCAACTTCCCAAACAACCCTAAAATGGATTTCTATTTGGGAACTGTGGCACCTGAGAATATACATATATGACAGGATGACACGCTTTGGACTCTCAGGTAATGGTAACAGGACATTCACAACTGGAATTCTTAAGAAGCCCAGCTGCTACAGTGATGAGTTTTGTCCACTAATCCCCAGATCCATCCTGGGAACCTTTATTGAAGACGTCATCGTGCGAAGCTGGGTGATCGATCCCTTCATAAAACGAGCCACCGTTGTGAAGGAAAGTCCCCACTGCCCGCCCCTGCCGGGCGTGGCCCACGGCGTCGCTGAACACTTTGTTTATCTGCTCCTCAGAGGGCATCCACCAATCAGGGTTGGAGGTACAATGCATCCTAATGAATTCTGCAGGAATACACACAACAGTAAAAAGAGAGAGAGACAACGACAGCTGGTTTTTGCAGAAGATGACAACACAGGTTGCTTAAACTTTTCAACAGAAGCTCTATCAGAAACGCTTTATGGGAAATCCAATGCAATGCCATGATGATGTCACTTGTTCAACCCAACTTACTCCGTACCAGTTTTCTTCTCATGCACAAAAGTAAAAACTGCCTAAGTGAGACTAGTCCCTCTAAGGAGCAGTTACCACTGAAATGAAAGGTGCGTCTGATGCACCTTGTAAGTTAAAGGGTAGATTTCAAGACCCATGTTGCTACCTCTCACATCTGAGAATATTAACTATCTCCAGAAGCATGCCAAGTATCATTAGCACAGTACCCTTCAACCAGCTAATAATCCAAAGACTGGGTACAATAAAGTAATAGCGTTTCAGTGAGTGAGAAGGTGTCTTAGTTCAGAAAAGCTACCATGTCTTTAAAATGTTGCATGCCAGGCTATGCTGACTTCTGTTATTTCTACATGTGGTACCAGCGAATACTTTATAAATGCAATCTCTAAATATTTAGTTTCACCAGAAAGTAATTAGCATGCCTGGAAGAAGGAATACTTTCAGCTGCCTCTAACACAGCCTCTCAGCATCTCCTACCTATGAGTTCTCCACCTAAAGGATAAATGGAGGCCTGTAGTGGGTTGTGGCCCCCAGGGAGAAGCGAGCTGGGGACCGCAGTGTCTGGTGGGCAGCCTGGTCTGCTTTAGGCATAAGTGTGACAGAGGCTCCAGCAGTGTTCCCAAGGCAGTGGCACTGGTTCTCTGGGATGTATTTTAATCCCTGAGCTTCACTGACTTGCTATTAAAATGTAAAACGTTGAGTAAAAATGTCTAGAACATGATACACTTTTGAGACCCCTTATCTTTGCTCCTTTATAAACCTAAGGGCAACTTCCCTGCGTGTGCAGAGCAAGCTCAGTCAGGCCTCCAAGCTCAATGCTGCCTCTCTGTAACTCCATAATCTCTGATGATGTTGGGGACACAAAAAGACTCTGGCTAAGACAGACCCTGGAAATTTCCATGACTCCGTCACTCTGAGTACATGAGATTTTCAAGCTGTCCAGTAGGAGGTGCTCTGGGGCACTTTTTCAGGTGGAGGACTCTACGTAGGCCACTTGCACCAGAATCACCCGGGGTGGGCGTGACGTGCCTCCCCATCTCTGCTGGTTCAGACTCTCAGGGGTGAGGCTAGGAATCTCAGCTGCTAACAAATACCACATATGGATCTCAGGTACGCAACGGGCAGAATCAATGTGGGCGCCCCAGAAGCGGGTACGGAATAACTAAGTTCTTATCAGTGATAATTTTTTTTTAAATGTGATTTCCTCACCAGGAAAAGTTCTGATCGCTACCCAGAGTAAATCAATATTAAGTCTTTCCAACCAATACAACTGTTCTTGAGCCATATAGGTTAAAACCTGAGCTTTGTACGCATTTCTCACACAGCACTGTAATATTTCTGCTTGTCTAGGCCTGTGCTGCTTTGCCCCTACTGAACCAGCCCCACCTCCTGATGCCACCTCCCCACCCTCCAGCTGGCCTACAGCAATGCAGATCAGAAGCAAAGGCCAAGCAGTATTTTAAATGCAGAAATGTTTTTGTTTTAGACCAACAGAGAAAGGTTTTACTGGGCAAGATACATTTTATGCACTAAGGAAAATTATTCCTAAACACATTAAAGGAGTTGGAGCAAGCATTCTTGAGAAGGTTATCTAGATGGGGGCACAGGCTAGTAAGTGGAAATGAGATATCACTGTACTGATTTAAAAAAAAGAAATTTCCACATCCTCCCTTCGTCTGTGCATCCCCTGCGCTCCAGTTTCTCCGGCAGCAAGAACTTCTGAATTTAAAGCGTGAAACATGAGGTGCTAGGCAATGCTTATGTATCATCAAGTGAGAACGACAAGGTTAAAGCAAACGAAGGTTTTTAAAGAGAGCGTCTCAGTACCGAGTAGATGGGGCACATGGAGCCTAAAAGTTCTCAGCGGAAAGAAATCAAAAGGCAGTGAGGCTGAACACTCGTACGGGGGAGCCACAGCCGATGCGGTGAAATGGGATCACAATGGTGACACTGAGTGGAAAGGTGCAGTACCTCGGAGGCATGTTACTTTAACTGGATCCAGAGGGCGTCTTTCGGGACCTGTCTCTCCTGACTGCACTGACCTTTTCCTTTTTCCAAGGCCGCATGAGTACTTAAGCTCATCGGTCGTGAAAACAAATCTGATGAGGTATCGAAGGAGCCGTCTTCCATCCTTCTTTGAAGAGTTTACAGCCTCGTCCCACTGTTTGCTCGTTATGTAGACAGGGTAGTTGTTCAACAGCTGCTTGCTCCCCTGGAAAAGGGAAATATTTCCTCATTACCTACTGAGCCAGCCAGTGAGAAGCCAAAGCGACCTCCATTTCAAAGGCAAACATGCTTTTTAACCAAGTGGCTGACAAAGGACCAGATATGGAAGAAAACACACTGCTCACACACCAACGGGCACTCTTCAAACTACATTTGCATTTTCCATCACGAGAGCCAATGAGGTATCATGAACACCTTTGAAAGAGGAGCTATTTATAACTTGCATTTTAACAGGTAGGTTAAAATGTGTCAAGATCCAATGACAGGGAACATGATTTAAATATAACCTGTAACGTTCCTTTTCTATCTATTAAAATATGGAGAAGTGACTTTGAAGAGTGTGATCAAACAGGTCTCTTCCTTCTGTGGTTACTTTCAAGCACTTTTAGAAATGATGCTGGTGGTCTATTTTAGGAAGATGTTCCTCGTGCTTAACACACGCAACTCCTGAGACTCATTGCATTACGATGGAAACAAGACTAAAAAGCAAATTTTAAACATGTGGAATTGTGGAAAACTGGGAAAGCAAAATTAATAATCATGCAAAGCAGGTTCCCTCAAATTATAGCTTCTACAAATGCCATCACATCAACTCAAAATTTTCCTTACTTTTCACCTACATAATTTATGTCTGCTATAAAATTCCCAGGCTAAATAGCTGCAGTGGGACTAATTATGGGAATTTCTGTAACATTTATAAGCCATGTTTAATCAATTGCACCTACACAACCATTACTTTTAGTTCTGGTTATCCATAAAATCCTACAGTCCAGGACAAATTAGTTAACCCATGATCTCAGTTTTAATGTACTTCTTCCCCAGTAATTAAGGTGTACAAAACAAAGAAAGAGAAACTTATTCAGCTTCACAACTTTGCAAATTTACGGCAGGTTATAAATTTGGCACCATTTGCGTCTGATAGGGTTTTATTTCAAAAAGTGTTCTGTTTAGTTGAACACCAAGAAGGGTAAATAGCACAGGAGCCAACAGGAAAGAGACAGCCCGATCTGGCTGGGAAAACTGTCCCGGAAGGGTGCACGTGGACACTGGCCTCCACAGCATTCATGCTTTCTTCAACTAGCAACAGTGTGATTTGGTTTCCTTTTTTGAGGGGAGCAGTTAAAGCACGCGGTTTGTGCTTTGAACTGAGTGTCAGGCTGGGTTCAAAATGAATTTGATTCTGTCTCTTATTAGATAGATGAACTTGGGCGAGTTACCTTCAGTTATTAGACCAAAGTTTCCCCACCTGTAAAATACAAAGAACTAAACTATCACGGGTTTAAGCTCTGAACATTTGGGAGCCTAAGTCCACCCTCGGCTCTGGCTACAGCAGAGGACCTGTGTACAAAGGATGATCAAAAACCGAGCAGGAGCCCAGAGGTCCCTGACGCTGCTTCAGCCTAGGCTGCTGCCCCACGGGACGACAGAGGCAGAGTATGAACTGGGGTGAGCCTGCAGCAGGCAGAAGCTGGGAGGAGGGGCCAGGCACCAAAAGCAGCCGGCCAGGTGGGAGGATTCTCAGGATTCCTGGATGAGACGGCAGGTGGGTATCTCACAAAGATAGGAAACAGGAGCTCTGGCTGGGAGGTGGACGGCAGCCTCAGGGAAAAGGATGCCATTGTGTCCCCTGCACTGGGAGGGAAGGGCTTCTGAGGACTCTGAAGGTCAATCCTTCAGGTGTCACAGCAGCCCCTGGGGCCTGAGGCCAGAGGACCCTGAACTGGCTGGCTCAGGACCACTCACTGTGAAAAGCTCTTTTGAGGAAGAACCTAAATAATAACTGTCACTATTTCACCAAGATTGACCACCAGCCACTTGCCCCAAGCGCTGTGCCCACCAGCCGCCTTTCTCCTCATCCCTGAGGGATCTGTGGGGTCTCAGAGCTGGGCACATGACTTCTCTAAACCTCAGCTCCTTTCTGTCGAAACAGGCATCCCCGCGTGTGGGTTGGCGTGAGGAGTCCACCGTCTCCTACCAGAAGGAGAAGCCCCCCCCGGGGGGGGGTTTATCTGCCTTATTCCGTGCCCCACCGTGGGCCAGGCCTGGCACTGGACACACTGCAGGTACATTACACAACTGTCCCCTGACACAGGCAGGGTGACACCTACTATCACTGTGGCACAGGGATACTGGAACAATGTGTGATAAATATCAATTGGCAAAGCTACAGAGCTATTAGGAGAACCACAGATGGGGGAATTACAAAGCAGCTGTCCACCATCCTTAAATTAAAAAATCATCCTCTTAGCCATGAACCCCAAAGTACCCCTGTCAGTCTTAGAAAAGAAACTGTCTAGGCTCAGCGCCTGTGGCTCAATGGGCTAAGGTGCCAGCCACGTACACCCGAGCTGGCGGGTTCGAATCCAGCCCGGGCCACCAAACAACAATGACGGCTGCAACCAAAAAACGGCCGGGTGTTGTGGCGGGCACCTGTAGTCCCAGCTACTTGGGAGGCAGAGGCAGGAGACTCGCTTGAGCCCAGGAATTAGAGGCTGCTGTGAGCTGTGATGCCATGGCCCTCTATCCAGGGTGACAGCTTGAGGCTCTGTCTCAAAAAGAAAAGAAACTGTCTAGCTAGTTTTTAAGTTGTTTTTTTTTTGGATACAGAGTCTCACTTTGCCACCCTCCGTAGAGTGTGGTGGCCTGATAACTCACAGCAACCTCAAATTCATGTGCTCAAGTGATCCTCTCACCACAGCCTCTCACGTAGCGGGGACTATAGGCACCCGCTACGATACTGGCTATTTTTAGAGACAGGGACTCATTCTTGCTCAGGTTGGTCTTGAACTCCTGAATTCAAACAATCCACCCCCTTGGCCTCATAGACTGCTAGGATTACAGGTGTGAGCCACTACACCCAGCCTTTTAAGCTATTTTATTTATTTAAAGCTGGCTAGGTGCTGTGGCTCATGCCTGTAATCCAAGTACTCTGGGAGATGGTCATGGGCGGATTGCTTGAGCTCACGAGTTCAAGACCAACCCAAACAAAAGCGAGACCCAGTCTCTACTAAATAGAAAAACTGAGCCAAGAAGATCGCTTGAACCCAAGAGTTGGAGGTACTATAAGCCATGATGCCATGGCACTCTATGCAGGGCAACAGCTTGAGACTCTGACTTAAAAAAAAAGCTATATAAAAACTGTTTCCCTTAGGTGTGTGAGCTTATCTGGTAAGCCAGGGTTATGACTATTTTATCAAGGAGCTTCAGTCATTTTCCATGGTCTCACAACTCAAAGGAGCAGAGCTGGGGAACAAGGTCTCTAGGGTTCACCCGCATGTGACACTGTGCTGTGTCCCTAAAGTTGGTCTAGTTCAAGATGGTGGGTAGTTATGAGTAGAGTGCTGACAAGTCAAGAAACTTCAAAACCCTTGAAAAATTCCACTCAATGTGGAAGCTCTACATAAAATGTTGGTCTCATAAATTGTAGAAATGCCATTTGAAGGTAATTTTCATCAAGAAAAAGAAAAACAGAGAAAAATGTAATTTACAGCCTAAAATACAATCCAAAATGCTCTCTGGGCTATGGATGAGATTTCTAATCCTGTTTTAGTACAGTTAATAGAAATATGACAAATAATAAAAGTGAGAAAATGCTCATGTGCCCAAAATGACAATAAAAATAGTATAGTAATAATGATGATGGTGGGCAATAAAGATTAAAACAGTCTCTCATCCAGAGGAAATGTAGATATTTCCCTTATTTTTATATTTTTGTGGAATTCTGATTGTACAGTCTCTTTAAATAGCCACTCACAGGTTATTAAACTCTGAACTTTGGTTGAGTCACTTAGAAGAAACAAAGATGAATATCCCACATTTAAGGTCCTCACAGACTTATAATCCAAGGGAAGGCACAGATGTCCCTTTCCTCTTGAATAAGGTTGCTGGGGCTCAGCCAGATGCATGAACAAACAAAGCAGAGGCTGGCAATCCGAGGGGACTTCTTGGAGGAAGCGGACTTTTCAGCTCTATTTTTGTCCGACAGAAATATCAGGTAAAGAAAGGTGGGCTTAATTCTAGGGAACAAAGGATTTCAAGCATATGACATTTAGTTTGGATCTGTAATTCAGAAAAGAAACTTCCTAGTGTGGAGCATGGAGAAAAAAGAATCAGCTGCAACAATTGAGGTAAAAAGTGATGAGAGCAAACCAGGGAGAAGAGAGACAGCTGAATGTGGCTGCAGAGTTATCAAGACTCAGGAAAGGAGGTGGAGGAAAGTCGGTGATGTGTTGGAAACTTCCACCTGAGGATGATGGGACTTTTTATTAGTGAGAAAACAGGAGTGGGGATGGGTATTCAGGGCAGGAGTGAGGAGTAAGTGGACAACCACTCTCGGCCAGGCAGTGACACAGGGGCCTGCAGTTGAGCCGTGGGGACTGGCCGCCAGCTCTACACATACACTTGGGACTTGTGCAGCATTTTATGAGAAGGAACATAATTGGCCAGAGGAAGATAGCAGAGAAGGAAAGAAGATGAAGAGGAAGAAACCCTGGAGAACACTGGATGGGAAACGAGAACGTGGAATCAGGCGAGAGAGCTGACACTAAGGCCCAGGGCCAGAGGGAACGTGAAGGAGGTGAGCACCTGGGCCAAACCAGGGTGGGAAAGTCACCAGGGGCCTCTTGAGACATCTTGGTGAATGGTGGCAGTGCAACCAGATGACAGGGTGGGACAGCAAGTGTTTACTCATTAAAACATGGGCGGTGCCCGTAGCTCAGTGGTTAAGGCACCGGCCACATACACGGAGGTTAGCAGGGTTCAAATCCGGCCTGGGCCAGCTAAAACAACAACGACAATTGCAACAAAAGAACGAGGGGCTGTGGTGAGCGCCTGTAGTCCCAGCTATTTGGGAGGCTGAGGCAAGAGAATCTCTTAAGCCCACAGGTTGCTGTGAGTTGTGACGCCACGGCACTCTAGCCAGGGCAACATAGTAAGACTGTCTCCCTAAAACAAAAAACAAACAAAAATAGAAAAATTAAAACATGAGGTCACTATTCAGCGAGTGTGAATTGAATGGGTACTACAACAGGCCTTGGTTTGCTACTGGGAATGGGACCTGGACCCATCCCTGAGGAGCAAGGTGTGTCCTGGGGTGGAGAATGAACAGTGCTGGCACAGGACTTGGGAGCGTGCCATGACCAGAGGAGAAAGAAAGGGTGGTGACAGACGAAGGAAGGGGGACTCACTGGCAGGCTAGCTGTCAGGGTGGGGAAGACATGAGAGTATTTGCACTCATGGGAATGGCCATCGGGTCCCAAGTCCATAACATGAAAACGACTATACTACGTATTAGAAACCGAGCCTTGAACATCTTGTCAAAATGTACCATGTTTAAACTGCCATCCATTACCATCAAAACACGTCATTTCTCCTACATGGTGGGACAGGTTGTTCTCTCCCATTTCAGGCCTCTCTGGGCCAAAAAAATGGTGTTTAAATCGACATTTTCTCTTTCTTTTGCCCCCCCCAGAATAGAGTTGGATCTCTGTGAGTTAAATACATGCATGTACATGTATTTCTACAATGTACAAGTATTTCTTTCTACACAGATCATGTACACACGGGTAATAGATCTAAAAATCTCAGACATTCAAAAACATATTTGGTTAGCCAATTTGTTCTGGTACAAATGTTATCAAGCGGCTTCCTCATAAAGAAATTTAAGGGGGGCGGTGCCTGTGGCTCAAAGGAGTAGGACAATGGCCACATATGCCGGAGGTGGCAGGTTCAAACCCAGCTCCGGCAAAAAAAAAAAAAAAGAAAGAAAGAAAGAAGAAATCTAAGGGGACAACATTTATCTTTTTACTAGAGGCCTACCTCAGTCGGCTGGTCCGCTGGCTGTGGTATCAGGAGTTGGTTGTGGTGCTGCAGAACCGTCTTCAAGTAATCTAAAACCGTCTGGCAGGGCACTGGGTGGAAGAAATTGCAATGACTGCACATTAGCTATTCCATGACATGAAAATAAAAAACTTTAGAGTCTAAAAAGATTTTTGATGTAAATTTCTAAAAAAAAAAAAGATTAATCTCTCTAAAGGAAATAGAATCTTCTTTCATTTGACATCCGTAGTTATTTCAGTTGGTAAATACAGAACAGATGCCACAATTTGGAAAGAATTTTTAGGCTCAGCACAATTCACTGAGAACTTTCAAGTTTGAATTTGGGTCAACAATAATGATCAGGAACAACTCACAGAAGACACGTGCCTTGTTTTCTCTAACTCAGGTTGTAGCCATTAGCACCCAAGAATGCCTTTTTTTTTTTTTGGATCAGCGTCTCATTTTGTCGCCCTCGGTAGAGTGCTGTGGCGTCACAGCAACCTCAAACTCTTGGGCTTAAATGATTCTCTGGCTTCAGCATCCCAAGCAGCTGGGACAACAGGTGCCTACCTCAACACCTGGCTATTTTTTTTGTTGTTGTCATTGTTGTTTAGCAGGCCTGGGTTGGGTTCGAACCCACCAGCCCCAGTATATGTGGCCGGCGCCCTAATAACTGAGCAGTGGGCGCCGAGCCTAGACTTGCTTCTCAACATGACTTCACCTAGCCACGTGGTTCTTACTCTAAGCCTCTCATTCTCTCACTTTTTAATTGTTTGTTTCTTTTGAGACAACAGTCTCACTATGTCACCCTGGGTAGTGCTGTGCCACAGCTCACAGAAACCTCAAACTCTTGGGCTTAAGCGATTCTCTTGTCTCAGCCTCCCGAGTACATGGGACTACAGCTGTCTGCCAAAACACCCAGCTATTTTTTTGTTGCTTTTGTTGCCATTGTTATTGTCGTTTACAGCAGGCCTGGGCTGGGTTCAAACCCGCTAGCCTCAGTGCCTGTGGCTGGCGGCCATAACCACTGTGCAACGGGTGCCAAGTTATTTCATTAACTACTGCAGTATTTTTTTAAGGCTTAGTCTTATTGACTCAACAAATAATTAGAATAAAATGAGTAAATATTAATCAGACGTAGAATATGGCATTTTTTGTACAACTGCATAAATAATGCCTACATATATTTTTTAGATTTTTCATACAGACAAAAGTCTCACTATATTGGCTCAAACTCCTGACCTCAAGCAATCTTCCCACTTCAGTCTCCCAAAATGTTAAAATATTTGGCTTACAGGCATGAGCCACTGTGCCTGTCTTTTTTTTTTTTTTTTTTTTTTTTTTTGTGAGACAGAGCCTCTGGCTGTCACCCTGGGTAGAGTGCCATGGCATCACAGCTCACAGCAACCTCCAACTCCTGGGCTCAAGCGATTCTCCTGTCTCCACCTCCTAAGTAGCTGGGACTACAGGCACCCTCCACAACGTCTGGCTATTTTTTGGTTGCAGCTGTCATTGTTTGGCGGGCCCGGGCTGCATTAGAACCCACCAGCTCAGTGGCTGGCACCTTAGCCGCATGAGCCACAGGCACCAAGCCACTATGCCTGTCTTATATCATAAGATGTATATGTAAGAGCCCTTTGAGGAGTATTAACTAATTACTTGTAAAGATCTTGATGAAAATTATTACCGCTATCTTACTGCGTTTTCTTTCTTTCTTTCTTTTTTCTTTTCAGAGACAAGAGTCTCAGTTTGTTGCCCTCGGTAGAGTGCCATGGTGTCACAGCTCTCAGCAACCTCCAGCTCTTGGGCTTAGTCAGTTCTCTTGCCTCAGCCTCCCAAGTAGCTGGAAATACAGGTGCCTGCCACAACGCCTGAGTATTTTTTATTGCAGTTTAGCTGGGGTCAGGTTCAAACCCAGCACCCTCACTATATGGGGCTGGCGCCCTACTCACTGAGCCACAGGCGCCACCCAAATCTTAGCTGTGTTTTTTTTTTTTTTTTGTAGAGACAGTGTCTCACTTTATCGCCCTCGGTAGAGTGCCGTGGCGTCACACAGCTCACGGCAACCTCCAACTCCTGGGCTTAGGCGATTCTCTTGCCTCAGCCTCCGGAGTAGCTGAGACTACAGGCAGCCGCCACGACGCCTGGCTATTTTTTTGTTTTGCAGTTTGGCCAAGGTTGGGTTTGAACCCGCCACCCTCAGTATATGGGGCCAGCGCCCTACTCGATGAGCCACAGGTGCCGCCCTTAGCTGTGTTTTCTGAAGATGTATTTATCACATTAAAGAAAACAACATTGGGCGGTGCCTGTGGCTCAAAGGAGTGAGGTGCTGGCCCCATATGCCAGAGGTGACAGGTTCAAACCCAACCCCGGCCAAAAACTGCAAAAAACAATACTTAGGGCTCAGTGCTTATGGCTCAAGCGGCTAAGGTGCCAGCCATATACACCTGAACTGGTGGGTTTGAATCCAGCACGGGTCTGCCAAACGACGATGACTACAACCAAAAAAAAAAAAAATAGCCAGGCATTATGGCGGGTGCCTGTAGCTACTTGGGAGGTGGAGACAGGAGAATCTCTTAAGCCCAGGAGTTGGAGGTTGCTGTGAGCTGTGATGCCATGGCACCCTACCCAGGGTGACAGCTTGAGGCTATGTCTCAGAAAAAAAAAAAAAAAAAAGGCTCGGGGCCTGTGGCTCAACAGGGTAAGGCACCAGCCATGTACACCTGAGCTGGCGGGTTCGAATCCAGCCCGGGCCCGCCAAACAACTATGACAGCTGCAACCAAAAATGGCCGGGTGTTGTGGCGGATGCCTGTAGTCCCAGCTACTTGGGAGGCAGAGGCAAGAGACTCGCTTGAGCCCAGGAATTGGAGGTTGCTGTGAGCTGTGATGCCACGGCACTCTACCCAGGGTGACAGCTTGAGGCTCTGTCTCAAAACAAACAAACAAAAAAACCCAATATTTAGCCTAAGTCCCCATTTTAAAGTTTCACCATTGAGCTTTCTTCATTTTGTTTTTCTTACTATTTTCCTCTAACATAGCACATCATTTTTATGCCCTGCAAATACCTTTTCATTTTGTTTGTTTTATCAGATATACTGTAATATAACAAATCAAAAACAAGGCTTTAGTATCTCAAGCAGCTAAGGTGCCAGCCACTTACACCAGAGCTGGTGGGTTGGAATCCAGCCTGGGCCTGCCAAACAACCTTGACAACTACAAGCAAAAAATAGCTGGGCGTTGTGGCAGGCGCCTGTAGTCCCAGCTACCTGGGAGGCTGAGGCAACAGAATCATTAAGTCCAAGAGTTTGAGATTGCTGTGAGCTGTGATGCCACGGCTCTCTACCCAGGGCAACAGCTTGAGATTCTGGCTCAAAAAAAAAAATCAAAAACTACATCACCATCCTTTTGAAGAATTTAAATGATAAGAAGAAGTAAGTAGTTCAGGAACTGGACAGAGCCTCATTATGTCACCCTCAGTAGAGTGCAGTAGTGTCATAGCTCACAGCAACCTCAACTCTTGGGCTCAAGTGATCATTTTCTTTCTTTTTTTTATTTTTCTTCAAGACAGAGCCTCAAGCTGTCACCCTGGATAGAGTGCTGTGGCATTACAGCTCACAGCAACCTCCAACTTCTGGGCTCAAGCGAGTCTCCTGCCTCTGCCTCCCAAGTAGCTGAGACTACAGGCGCCTGCCACAACGCCCGGCCATTTTTTGTTTGCAGCCGTCATTGTTGTTTGGTGGGCCCGGGCTGGATTCGAACCCGCCAGCTCAGGTGTACGTGGCTGGCACCTTAGCCCGTTGAGCCACAGGCACCGAGCCTCAAGTGATCATCTTGTCTAAGCCTCCCAAGTAAATAGGACTACAGGTGCCCACCACAATACCCGGCTGTTTTTAATTGTTTTGTTTTGTTTTGTTTGTAGTTTTTGGCCAGGGCTGGGTCTGAACCCGCCACCTCTGGCATATGGGGTCAGCACCCCACTCCTTTGAGTCACAGGCGCCACCCCGGCTGTTTTTAAGAGATGAGGTCTCGCTCTTTCTCAGGCTGGTCTCCATCTCCTAAGCTCAGGCAATCTACCTGCCTTGGCCGCCCAGAGTGGTAGGATTACAGGTGTGAACCATTGCTCCAGGCATAACTCTAGAATTCTTTTTTTTATTGTTGCAGATTGGTGGGGGCTGGGTTTGAACCTGCCACCCTCAGTATATGGGGCTGGCACCCTACTCACTGAGCCACAGGAATTCTTAACATTCAGGGAGTGGTGCTAAACTATGATCAAAGCCAGGTGATTCAGGCTGAGTGACATGGCTCATGCTTGTAGCACTATGGGAGGTCCAGGAAGGTGGATCCCGTGAGCTTAGGAGTCAGACCAACCTGAGCAGGAAGGAGAAGCTGTCTCTAGTGAAAACAGAAAAACTCAGCTCGGCTTCTGTAGCACAGTGGTTCCTGCACCAGCCACATACACCCAGGCTGGTAGGTTCAAACCTGACAGGGCCAGCTAAACAACAACGACAAATGCAACATAAAAATAGCAGGCATTGTGGGGGGCGCCTGTACTCCAGCTACTTGGTAGGCTGAGGCAAGAGAATCGCTTAAGTCCAAGAGTTAGAGTGATGCAGGACAGGTGGTGCCCCAGCCAGCTCCGGAGAGCTGAGAGGCAGATCTGCTGCCTCCGCCTTGATGGTGCAGTGCCAGCAGGACAGAGGAACCAGTAGGCTGAAGGGCAGGCAGGAGGGCCCCCACAGGAGGCCCCAGTACCCAGAGAGGCCAGTTAACTGCTGGGGGGACACCAACACCCTTGGTTTCCCTCCCCTTGTACTTGCAGCTGAACAGGGAACCCCCATTTCTTAGGCCTCATCAATTTCATGTACGTTTCCTAGGCCTGGGAATGAAAGGGATGGTAGCCATTCATTTGCTACCTACCAAGTCCCACTAAATGTTAACTACAGAAGACCCATGCCAGCTAAATGTAACCACCGAGTCCCGCTAAATGTAACTACAGAGGACCCAGGCACACTAACTGTTAACTACACAGGACCCTATGTGACTAGACCCCTGAAAAACCAGCTGGGAGTCGAGAGGGAGAGAGAGAGCTTTTCTCCCCTGACTTGGGTTTTCTCTCTCTGCCAGGAGCTTTGGTGTTTTTGTATTATTTTCTATAAGTAAATCCTGCCACCACTGATTTGTGGACCGTGAATTCATTCTTCCAATCACCGAGACCAAGAACTTACTGAAGACGAAATTTTGGTATCAAGAGGTTGCTGTGAGCTGTGACGCCACGGCACTGTAATGAGGGTGACATAGTGAGACTCTGTCTCAAAAAAAAAAAATTAATTAAAAGTAAAAATAGAGGGGCAGCACCTGTGGCTCAAAGGAGTAGGGTGCTGTCCCCATATGCCAAGGTGGCAGGTTCAAACCCAGCCCCAGCCAAAAAAAAAAAAAAAAAAGTAAAAATAGAAAAACTAGGTGGTGTAGTGTCGGGTACCAGTAGTCCCAGGTAACTCAGGAGGCTGAGGCAGGAGGATCAGAATCCAAAGAGCCCAAGAGTTTGAGGTTGCTGTGAGCTATGATGCCACAGCACTCTACCCAGGGTACAGAGTGAGACTATCTCAAAAAAAAAAAAAAAAGCCAGCTGATTCATGTGTGTTGGAAAAAAATAGTTTTTTTATGTCATTTCTTTTTTTGGCTGGGGCCGGGTTTGAACCCACCACCCTCCTCCTTGAGCCACAGGCACCACCTCTTTTGTGTCATTTATGAGTTGTAGGGGACTCTACTTAAGGTTAGGTCTGGTAAGTTGGTATCTGAGCACAAGGCTTATCCGGACAGAGGATAATGCTCATATCTGTTCAACTGCTGAACCTGAAGCCTCCTCGCCCCAGTGCTCTGAGTACCCTCCTCTCTGTGGCCGCGCCCCTAAGACCTCCCAGTCCATCCTTACAAGGCCCCTGACTAGCCCCGGGCTCCCTTTGCGCATGTGGAACATCAGTCTTGACCAGAGGCTCTTTGATAGTTGCCTCAAAGAGATTTACATATGGAAGCTGTGGAATCAAGTGAAATATCTTCTGTTAAAAGAATCCAGTCAACCTGGAAAGTGGACATACGAGTGTCTATGAAAGCAGAAGTGAAATCTGACCCTGACCCACAGCTAAGCCACGCTGCCCGCCCAGAGAAGCACTGAATAGGGCATCGCAGTAAACCTCCTGTCCTCGGGTCCCTTAGTCCTGGTAACCTACAAGTCTGTGACCACGGGGATTCCGAGCGAGGCCCGGCCTCCACAGACGGCGACAGGGCCAGTGCTGTATGTGCCATTCTGGGCAATCCAGGCCACCACATGCCCCCACCGGTCTAAAGGAAGAGACCGTGGTGTCAGGCCTTCACGTCTAATTGCCTTTTTGTGCAAATTATGAATATTAAACCAGTCACTCTCACTAATGGAGAAACTACCTCACTCACTTGTGCATTCTGAAAAACAAAGCCAGACGAACATAGTAGGTTTAGTGAGAAAATGAATGAGGAACCAAAAAAGAAGAAATTTCTATTAATGGGAAGGGAGGACTGAGTGATGTGATCCCAGCACTTATGGGAGGTTAAGGAGGGAGGTCTGCAGGAGACCAGGAGATCAAGACCAGCCTGGGCAATGTAGTGAGTGAGACGCCCCCCTAACTCCTAAACAAAGGGAAGGGAAGTGGCACCTGTGGCTCAGTGAGTAGGGCGCCAGCCCCATATGCCGGAGGTGGCAGGTTCAAACCCAGCCCCGGCCAAAAACTGCAAAAAAACAAAAGGGAAAGGAAATTATAAAGGTACTCAAAACATACCTAGAACATACCTAGGATGTATCAACATACCTGATAAAAAAAAAAAATTTTTTTTTTTTTTGAGACAGCCTCAAGCTGTCACCCTGGATAGAGTGCTGTGGCATCACAGCTCACAGCAACCTCCAATTCCTGGGCTCAAGCGAGTCTCCTGCCTCTGCCTTCCAAGTAGCTGGGACTACAGGTGCCCGCCACAGCGCCCGAACATTTTTTGGTTGCAGCCGTCGTTGTTTGGCGGGCCCGGGCTGGATTCGAACCCGCCAGCTCAGGTGTACGTGGCTGGCACCTTAGCCGCTTGAGCCATAGGCGCTGAGCCCTGATAAAAATTTTTTTTTGAGACAGAGTCTTACTAGGTCGCCCTCGGTAGAGTGATATGGCAGCACAGCTCACAGCAACCTCAAACTCTTGGGCTTAAGCGATTCTCTTGCCTAAGCCTCCCAAGTGGCTGGGACTACAGGTGCCCACCACAATGCTCAGCTATTTTTTGTTTTTGTTTAGCAGGCCCAGGCTAGGTTTGAACCAGCCAGCCCCACTGTATGTGGTTGGCACCCTAACCACTGAGCCACAAGCGCCAAACCATGCTATTGTTATTTCTAACGCTTTCCTCTTAATGTAACAGATTTTTTTTCTTTTTTAGACAGTCTTGCTCTGTCACCTATTGGTAGAGCGCAGCGGCATCACTGTAGCTCTTTGCAACCTCAAACTCCTAGGCTCAAGGGATCCTCCTGCCTCAGCCCATCCGAAGTAGCACCACCACACCTGGCTAATTTTTCTATTTTTTAGTAGAGACAGGGTCTTGCTCTTGCTCCAGCTGGTCTCGAACTCCTCAGCTCAAGTGATTTTCCCACCTCTGCCTCCCAAAGTGCTAGAATTATAGGAATGAGCCACTATGCCCAGCCTGTAATAGAATTATTAAATGTGTATCAAATAATCCTGGAAAAAGTAAAATACTTGGTGAAGGAAAAAGTTGGTGCCTGTGGTTCAGTGAGTAGGGTGCTGGCCCCATATACCAAGGGTGGTGAGTTCAAATCCAGCCCTAGCCAAACTGCAACAACAAAAATAAATAAATAAATAAATAAAATAAAAATAAATAAAAAAAAAAAAAAGCACAAGATGATAAGCCCTTTGTGTCAACCAAGTCAAAACTGGCTCGGCGCCTGTAGCTCAGTGGTTAAGGAGCCAGTCACATATACCAAGGCTGGTGGGTTCGAGCCTGGCCCCAGGCCAGCTAAACAACGACAACAACTACTACCAAAAAATAGCCAGGCATTGTGGCGGATGCCTATAATCCAGCTACTCAGGAGGCTGAGGCAAGAGAATCGCTTGAGCCCAAGAGTTTGAGGTTGCCGTGAGCTATGATGCCACAGCACTCTACGGAAGGTGATGTACTGAGACTATCTCAAAAAAAAAAAAAAAAATTCAGAAAATGCCTCAGGCCACTAATGGCTATACTGTTGGTAATGACTATGTCCTGTTTCTGTGTAGTTCAACTAACACCTGTAGACACTAACATGCCCGGCAAAATGACTCTGCCTGAGTCTCTGTCCTCGGGGCCCTTCCGCCCACTTTGGCCTCCCAAAGTGCTGGGATTACAAGCGTGAGCCACCACCCCAGGCCCATCTTGATTTTTTTTTTTTTTTTTGAGACAGAGCCTCAAGCTGTTGCCCTGGATAGAGTGCTGTGGCATCACAGCTCACAGCAACCTCCAATTCCTGGGCTCAGGAAGTCTCTTGCCTCCGCCTCCCAAGTAGCTGGGATTACAGGTGCCCGCCACAACGCCCGGCCTTTTCTTTTTTTTGGGTTGCAGCTGTCGTTGTTTGGTGGGCCCGGGCTGGTTTCGAACCCGCCAGCTCAAATGTACGTGGCTGGCGCCTTAGCCTGTTGAGCCACAGGTGCCGAGCCCCAGGCCCATCTTTAATATTCTTACTTAGAAAACTAACAAGGGTACACTATCAGGATCAGAACTACATAAACCAAGGTTGGTTCTAGTTAGTAGTCTCGTAAGTTAGCAAAGTCGATCCTCATTACTCATGGATTTGGTATTTGTAAATATGCCTACTTTAAAAAATGTATTTGTAACCAGCATTCGTTTGCTTTACCAATGATTAGCAGACATATGCAGAATATCGAAAAATTTTTGTCACCTGACAGGTACACTCCTGGCTGGGATTGCACACCGTGACACTCTGTGTGTGGTGTCAGCTCTTCCACTGTAAACACGTGTCCCCATCATGGCCTGTTTAGTGCTATGTGCTTTTTGCTGGTGACTTTTACTGTTTAAAATGGCCCCAACTGTGGCAATGAAGTGCTGTCTAATCTAATGTCTGTAAGTGAAAGAAGGTTGCAAAGTGCCTTAAAGAGAAACTAGATGTGTTAGCTAAGCTTTGTTCAGGCAGGTTGTTGGTTGTGAGTTCATTGTTAATCAATCAGTAATAAATACAAATAAGGTTTGTTAAACAAACACACATAAAATAATATTATATATTATCAACTGATGAAAATGTGAACAGAGGCTCTGAGGAGTCTAGCTCTGTATTTCCCCTAGGAGTAATGTTTCAATATTCACTAACACAGGGTTCAGTGACTATAGAACACAGGTATAGTGAATAATGAGAATCGGCTGTACTCTGAGTGGTACGGTAACCAACTAGATATAAAGTCAGAAGGCAGCTTGGTGCCCATAGCACAGGGGTTATGGCACCAGCCACATACACTGAAGCTGGTGGGGTCGAACCCAGCCGGGGCCACTGCAACAAAAAATAGCCGGGTGTTGTGATGGACATCTGTAGTCCCAGCTATTGGAAGGCCCAGGCAAGGGAATCGCTTGAGCCCAGGAATGTGAGGTTGCTGTGAGCTAAGATGCCATGGCACTCTACCAAGGGCTACATACTGAGATTCTGTCTCAAACAATAAAGTCAGGAGGCTTGGATTATATTCCTAGGTCTGACCTCATCTTGCCAGGTCTCACTCTCCTAATCTACACAACATTCATCATATGAGTATAAGAGAACCTCTAGGGTGACCACCCCCCTACATGGACCACCTCATTAAGAAGACTTAGTTTTTATCCACTGGACACGCATCACACGCACATATCAGTACCGTAGGCCAAGTTCCTTATAGACTCCTCTGACCAGTTTGTTTCAATCAACTTACAGAGGGTCTACTGTATTTGTTGTGTCACCATGGGGTTATGATGATAAACTGATATGACCAAAAATGTACTTTTTAGAAAGCAGAAGGTCCTATAAAAATATCAACAATGCTCTTCTTGGGCGGCGCCTGTAGCTCAGTGAATAGGGCGCTAGCCCCATATACCGTGAGTGGCGGATTCAAACCCAGCCCCGGCCAAACTGCAACAACAACAACAACAACAAAAATAGCCGGGCGGTGTGGCGGGCGCCTGTAGTCCCAGCCACTTGGGAGGCTGAGGCAAGAGAATCGCCTAAGCCCAAGAGCTGGTGGTTGCTGTGAGGTGTAACACCACGACACTCTAACGAGGGCAACAAAGTAAAACTGTCTCTAAAAGAAAAAATAAATAAAACAATGCTCTTCAATTAATAGTATGGGAAATATGGATTTTCACATGCAAAAAATGAAATTAGACCCTTATCTTATACCATATGCAAAAACCAATTCAAAATAGATAGAAGACCTAAATTTAAGACCAGAAACTGTCTGGAAGAGAAAGAACACCGGAGAAAAGGTCTTGGACATTGGCCCTGACAATAATTACTTGGATATCACATCAAAAGCTCAAGCCACAAAAGCAAAAATAAATAAATGGAACTTTATCAAACAAAAAAGCTTCTGTACAGAAATCAACAAAATGAAACAGCAAGCCTACAGAT
>CAUYRH010059995.1:0-54645 GCA_963574655.1 Perodicticus potto | reverse complement strand
TTTCTTTATAAAATTTTCTAGTTTAAATATAATTTTCCAATGTTGCCTTTTTCAACAATTAGAACTTCATTTTTGCTTTTTTTCCTACCCATATTATTTTTTCCCCCCCCCCCCCGATTTTATCCTGTAAAGTTTTCTGTTTGCTTATTTTGGTTTGTTTTATAGCATTTTTGTCTTTCCTCTCTACTTGGTGGAGGTGGGGTACTTTGTCCAAATAGGCTAGCAAAGAGCTGCTGACCTCAAGGGAACCACCCAACCCAGTACCTTCAGAGGTTTGGGATTTTTAAGATTGGGTCAAAGTACCCTACTGTACACTTACATTGCTCCTGTCTCCCTCTTTCTGTGCCTCTCTTCTTTTTGTCAACATTCTCTTTTACCCATCCCCTCTCCTTTGTCTTTTATCTTTTTTTTCTTTGTTTTTCCCCCTTTGTGCTCTTCAGTCTTCTCATCCTTTTGGTCCTGTACTAAAAGGACTCATCAAAAAACCCTTCTCCAAAGGCATGGCAACTTAAAGATCAAGAGGAAGTGAAAGGAAAATTAGGGCAAGGAAACAGATAAAAGAAATCACTCATGAGGAAGAATCAGCAGAAAACTCCTGGCAACATGAAAACCAGTGCAGAGCAACCCCCCAAAGGGACCATGAGGTAGCTACTGCAGAGGATTTCCACCTATAAAGAAATGTTAGAAATGAAATAAAGGGAATTTAGAATACAGATGATGAAAACGATGAAGGAACCAATGGAAACAATGAAGGAAACTGCTAGTAAAGTGGAAAATAACCAAAAGGAAATCCAAAAACAGAATCAAATAAGAGATGAATGAATTGAAGCAGTCAACTAGGGAACTTAAAGATGCAATAGAAAATATCAACAACAGATTAGACCATACAGAAGAAAGATTTTTTGGGGTAGAGGACAAAGCTCTTGAGATAGCTTAGATAGTTAAAGTGGCAGAAAAGAAGAGAAAGAAAGCAGAACGTTCACTGACAGAATTATGGGACTTTATGAAGCATTCAAACATACGAATTATAGGTATCCCAGAAGGGGAAGAAGAATGCCCCAAGGGAATGGAAGCCACACTAGAGAATATTATAAATGAAAATTTCCCAAACATTACAAAAAATTCTGATACACTCCTTTCAGAGGGATATCGGACCCCAGCTCACTTCAACTCTAACAGAGCTTCTCCAAGACACATTGTGATGAACCTGTCCAAAGTCAAGACAAAAATAAAGATTCTTCAAAATGCCAGGAGTAAGTGCCAGTTGACCTACAGGGGCAAACCCATCTGGGTGACTGCAGACTTCTCTAATGAAACTTTCCAAGCAAGAAGACGATGGTCATCTACCTTTAATCTACTTAAACAGAACAATTTCCAGCCCAGAATTCTATTTCCTGCTAAGCTAAGCTTTAAACTTGACAGAGAAATCAAATCATTTATTGATATGCAAACATTGAGGAAATTCGCCACAACAAGACCAGCTCTACAGGAAATACTTCAACCTGTTCTACACACTGACCATCACAATGGATCAACAGCAAAGTAAGATCTCAGAAATTAAAGGACAGAACCTAACTTCCACACTAATGCAAAAGATAAAACTAAGCAATGGACTCTTACAAAATAAGATGAATAGAACACTACCACACTTATCAGTTATCTCAATAAATGTTAATGGCTTGAATTCCCTACTGAAGTGGCATAGATTGGCTTATTGGATTAAAAAACATAAGCCATCCATTTGCTGTCTGCAGGAAACACACCTAGCTTCAAAAGACAAATTAAAACTCCAAGTTAAGGTTTGGAGACAATTTTTCAGGCAAATGAAATTCAGAAGAAAAGAGGAGTTGCAATCTTATTTTCAGATACATGTGGATTTAGAGCAACTAAAGTCAAAAAAGACAAAGATGGTCACTTTATATTGGTCAAGGGAAAAATACAACAAGAAGATGTTTCAATTCTACATATTTATGCACCCAATTTAAATGCTCCCAGATTCTTGAAACAGACCTTAGTCAGTCTGAGCCAAAGGATATCCTATAACACCATAATAACAGGGGACTTTAACACTCCTCTTACAGAGCTGGACAGATCCTCTAAACAGAAATTAAACAAAGATATAAGGGATTTAAATGAGACCCTAGAACAACTGTGCTTGATAGACGTGTATAGAACACTCCATCCCAAATATAAAGAATATGCATTCTTCTCATTGCCCCATGGAACATTCTCCAAAATTGACCTTATCCTAGGACACAAAAAAAACCTCAACAGAATCAAAAGAATTGAAATATTACCTTGTATTTTCTCAGACCACAAGGCACTAAAGGTGGAACTCAATTCCAACAAAAATGTCCAACCCCACACAAAGGCATGAAAATTAAACAACCTTTTGTTGAATGGCAGTTGGGTGCAGGAATAAATAAAACAGAAAAATCGTTAACTTCCTTAAGCATAACAACAATGAAGACACAAGCTACCAAAACCTGTAGGATACTGCAAAAGCAGTTTTGAGAGGAAAATTTATCACTTTAGATGCCTACATTCGAAAAACAGAAAGAGAGCACATCAACAAACTCACCAGCTATCTTATGGAATTGGAAAAAGAAGAACAATCTAAGCCTAAACCCAGCAGAAGAAAAGAAATATCCAAAATTAAATCAGAGATCAATGAAATTGAAAATAAAAGAATCATTCAGAAAAGTAATGAAACAAAGAGTTGGTTTTTTAAAAAAATAAAAATAAATAAATAAACCTTTGGCCAGAGTAACTAGAAATAGAAAAGTAAAATCTCTAGTAACCTCAATCAGAAATGATAAATTCACAACTGATACCACAGAGATACAAGAGATCATCTCTCCATACTACCAGAAACTCTATGCCCAGAAATTTGACAATGTGAAGGAAATGGATCAATATTTGGAATCACATCCTCTCCCTAGACTTATCTAGAAAGAAATAATGCTCCTGAACAGACCAATTTCAAGCACTGAGATTAAAGAAATGATAAAAAAAAATCTTCCAACAAAAATATGCCCTGAACTGGATGGCTTCACACCAGAATTCTATCAAACCTCCAAGGAAGAGCTTATTCCCATACTGTAGAAATTATTCCAAAAAATTGAGGAGGAAGGAATCTTCCCCAACACGTTCTACAAAGCAAACATCACCCTGATACCAAAACCAGGAAAAGACCTGACTAAAAAGGAGAATTTCAAACCAATTTCACTCATGAATATAGATACAAAAATTCTCAACAAAATCCTAGCCAATAACTTACAGCTTATCATTAAAAAAGTCATACATCATGATCAAGAAGTTTTCATCCCAGGGATGCAAGGCTGGTTTAACATTCACAAGTCCATAAACATTATCCACTGTATTGACAGAAGCAAAAACAAAGGCAATATGATCCTCTCAATAGATGCAGAAAAAGCATTCGATAAAATCCAGCATCCTTTTCTAATTAGAACACTGAAGAGTATAGGCATACATGGCACATTTCTGAAACTGATCGAAGCTATCTATGACAAACCCATAGCTAATATTTTACCAAATGGATTAAAACTGAAAGCTTTTCTTCTTAGAACTGGAAGTAGACAAGATTGTCCTCTGTCACCATTACTATTCAACATAGTGCTGGACGTTCTAGCCAATACAATTAGGAAAGACAAGGAAATAAAGGGCATCCAAATGGGAGCAGAGGAGGTCAAACTCTCCCTCTTTGCTGATGATAGATCTTATACTTAGAGAACCCCAAAGACTCAACCCCAAGACTCCTGGAAGTCATAAAAATATACAGTAATGTCTCAGGATATGAAATCAATGTCCACAAGTCAGTAGCCTTTGTATATGCCAATAACATTCAAGATGAGAGGCTAATTAAGGACACAACTCCCTTCACCATAGCTTCAAAGAAAATGAAATACCTAGGAATATACCTAAAAAAGGAGGTGAAGGACCTCTATAAGGAAAATTATGAAATCCTAAGAAAGGAAATAGCATAAGATATTAACAAATGGAAGAAACATACCATGCTCATTGCTGGGAAGAATCAACATTGTTAAAATGTCTATACTTCCCAAAGCAATCTACCTATTCATTGCCATCCCTATTAAGATACCAACATCGTACTTTCAAAATTTGAAAAAAATAATTCTGTGTTTTGTATGGAACCAGAAAAAAAATCCCATATAGCTAAGGCAGTTCTCAGTAATAAAAACAAAGCTGAGGGCATCACCATATCAGATTTTAGGCTGTACTAGAAAGCCATAGTGGTCAAGACAGCATGGTACTGGCACAAAAATAGAGACACAGACATTTGGAATCAAATAGAAAACCAGGAAATGAAGCTAACATCTTACAACCACCTAATCTTCGATAAACCAGACAAGAACATGCCATGGGGGAAATATTCCCTATTCAATAAATGGTTCTGGGAGAACTGGATATCCACATGTAAAAGACTGAAACTGGACCCAGACCTTTCTCCACTCACAAAAATTGATTCAAGATGGATAAAGGACTTAAATTTAAGGAATGAAACAATAAACATCTTCAAAGAAAGCATAGGAAAAACACTGGAAGATATTGGCCTGGGGAAAGACTTTATGAAGAAGACTGCCTTGGCAATTGCAACAACAAAAAAGATAAACAAAGAGGACTTAATTAAACTTAAAAACTTCTGTACAGCTAAGGAGACAACAACCAAAGCAAATTGACTACACAATGGGAAAGGATATTTGCATATTTTGAACCAGACAAAAGCTTGGTAACTATGATCTATAGAGAACTCAAATTAATCCACATGAAAAAAGCCAATAATCCCATATAGCAATGGGCAAGAGACATGAATAGAAACTTCTCTAAAGAAGACAGATGAATGGCTAACAAACAATGGAAAAATGCTCATCATCTTTAATTATTAGAGAAATTCAAATCAAAACCACCCTGAGATACCAATTAACACCAGTGAGAATGGCCCACATCACAAAATCTCAAAACTACAGATGCTGGTGTGGATGTGGAGAGAAGAGAACACTTTTACACTGCTGGTGGGCCTGGTAACTAATGCAAACTTTCTGGAAGGAAGTATGGAGAACCCTCAAAGAACGCAGGCTAGACCTCCCATTTGATCCTGCAATCCCATTACTGGACATCTACCCAGAAGGAAAAAAATCCTGTTATCATAAGGACACTTGCATGAGATTGTTTATTGCAGCTCAATTTAAAATCACCAAAATGTGAAAATAGCCTAAATGCCCACCAACCCAGGAATGGATTATAAACTGTGGTATATGTACACTATGGAATAGTATTCAGCTATTAAAAAGAATGGAGACTTGGGTGGTGCCAGTTGCTCAAAGGAGTTAGGCACTGGTCCCATATACTGGAGGTGGTGGGTTCAAACCCAGCCCTTGCCAAAAACTGATAAAAGAGACAAAAAATGGAGACTTTACACCTTTTGTATTAACATGGATGAAAGTGGAACACATTATTCTGAGTAAAGCATCACAAGAATGGAGAAGCATGAATCCTACATACTCAATTTTGATATGAGGACAATTAATGACAATTAATGACATGGTGGGGGTGGGGGACGAGGAGAGAAGAGAGAGAAAGAAGGAGGGGGTGGGGAAAAGAAGAACAGACAGAGGGAAGGAGCAAGGGGGTGGGGTCTTGGCATGTGCCACACCTTTTGGGGGCAAGACATTATTGTATGGGGGTCTTTACCTAACAAATGCAATCAGTGTAACCTGATTTCTTGTATGCTCAATGAATCCCCAACAATAAAAAAAAATTATACAGGTTTGGGGGGGGTCAAGGAGAAGCTGCATGAATGCAGTTAGATCCCTACCTCATACCATATAACTTACACACACACTGGTAGATCTAAGTGTGAAAGACTATTAAAGAAAATAAACGACTGTATCTACATGATCTTAGAGTAGAGGAAACTGAAAAACAGAAGAGGCTATAGGGCCCAAACAATAAAGAAAAAGATAGATGTATTCAACTCATGCTTCAAATTTTGAAATTCTGTGCAGACAACATAAAGACTTCTTTTGACAAAAGATTTTTAAAAAGACTCTAAAACATAATGAATAGACTTGGAATTGTTATACAAAACACATAATAAGAAAAATAAAGGTAGAAAAAATGAATTCATTGTCAGAAGGAGAAACAGGCCAACAAACAAGAAGATACTCAAACTCAGGAGAGGCAAAGAAAAAGAACAGAGAGAGACCACTTCCCCACCAGGGCTGGTAAAATTGAGTAGTCAAGCCACCTAAATGTTGGCAAGGTTGTAGGGGCAATGGTACTCTCTTAAATTGTTACTGAAAAGGTAAATTTGTAAAGACATCTTTACAAGAGATGTCTTGAGAGAAATTGGATGGCATCTAGGAAAATGGAAAATATTCCTACCCTGTGTTTTAGAAATTACTCTTTTGGATATAAATTGGATAACCTTCACATATTTCCTTAAGGAATGATGGTGTCTGTTATAGTATTGTTTATAACAGGGAAAGAAAGAAGAAAGGAAAGAAGGAAAGAAGGAAGGAAGGAAAGAAAAGGAAATAATGGAAACATCCTTCAATGTGGGAAAAATAAATAAAATGTGATATTTTCCTATGGCAAAATACTGCACAACAATTAAAAAATTTAAATGAAGTATATACCAGCATTAATAAATTTTTAAAAAATAAAGTGGAGTATATAAAAAGCAAAAAGTAAATTGGTAGGATACATAGAGATAATGTACTTATATATTTTAAAAACAAAATCATACTCTCTGTGTGTGTTTTAATGGCTACATATATATCTAGAAAATATATGTATTTTAAGAAATGGAATGACTCATGACCATTTTAGTGTCTGGGGATATGTGGTGAGTGATGGGTAAGGGTTAGTGGTTGGGGGCATTAGTTAACATCTCTCCTTCCCTCTCTGCCTCCTTCCCTTCTTCCTTTCCTTCTTTTATTCTTTCTAGAAATTTACAAGAAGTAAATATGGCAAAAAGTTAATACTTATTAATTCTAAATTGTGGGAATATGGAAATTGAAGTTATTACTTTTATTTCACTGTAACTTTTTCATTCTGAAAATGCAAAGCAAACCAATCAAAAGCCCTGGTACTTATAAAAATGAAATCATAAGCTATAAAACTCTATCGAAGGAAGTAATAGAGACTTGAGCAAAAGAAGGAAAAGATTATTTTGTGTACAGTGCCTTTCAGAGAGTGTACCACTTAATGGTGGCTTAACCCAACTCCTCAAGGTTGTGAGCCATGCCTTCCCCCAACCCCCTGGCTTTTAAGTCTGTCAGTGTTGAGCCCTTCATTTTACTTTTCTCACGAGTGGTCCCAGTCTCTTGAAATACTGTTATGGTGTTGTGCCAGTAACTGTCCCTAAAGCAAATGATTCCATTTTTCAGCAGCTCAAACTACTAAGGAAAACTCCTCCTTATTTTTGAGAAGAAATCTGTTCCTGTAGACCCCTTTTACTTTTTGGAGCAACAGATTAAAATTCGGGTTTCCTTTAATAGGAATCTCCATCAAATGCAAAGGCAGCTATTCCATACATATAAGTTTTTAGATCTAAAAATATAGAGGCTTTTTGAAACAAATGCAATGTGTGAACATCACATAAAATACCAGAATGGCTGTGAAATTCAACTTTTAAAATTCTCTTTAATAATATGGAAGAAACTAACCTGAGATCACAGAGAGCCAGGCCCATCTCAGGTAGAAAATTTTTCTCTGGGCTTAGAGGCAAAGGGATCCTCACTTGGAGGGAGGTGTACATAACTGATGAACAATTCTTATCAGACTTGAAAAAGCAAAGATACAAAGGCAAAACGGATGCCTGGTTAAAAACTGATACCTCAACAGACATAAGAGGGAGTTACACTATCTCCTCACTAATGACACTGCATATTTTATAAGGGAGAAGCAAAGCCTTGCAGATTGCAGCGCTGAGGTAGTTAACAAAGTTTGACTTGAAGGTAGGCCTCTGGAGATGCAGTCCCCTAAGGACTGAGGTTTACCAGCTGGTTGCCTTTGTTGAGCAGGAAAGGCTGGTGGAGCTCACTTCTAGAGTAGTTAGTTGGTGTTGTCCAAGCTACCTGTGATGCTGTGTATCATTGTGGGTGAAAAGGAAAGAGGAAGACAGGAAACAAGCTCAAGTTCCCACTGTCAGCTGGGGTTCCAATTCAGCTTCCAGGGACTGAAAGGTTCTCTATTTTGTGTGAAACCTCACCACTCTCAAAGAGACTGTAAAGGCATCGGTAGTAATACTAAAAGTATTTAATGACTGATACCAATGAGTCCAAACAGACTCTGGCTATTTTATAGGTGTCTCTTGGTGGGATTCCCATCCTGCCCACAGTTGTAGCAGACCAGGCTTGAGTGATGTTTAAAGGTGGAACAGAGGAGCATTGCTCAAGTAAAACTGATTGTATTATCTTTGTCTCTTTGGTAAATGGCTTTGTTTCTGGGTACATCTCTCTGAAATTACTTTCTATGCATTTAACTGCTTCTTTTAAAAAAATTCTTATTGAAAATCACTTCAATCTGACTTCAAATACAGAAGAATGTAAAGGAGAAAAGATACGGGGGAACAATGGTTTCATTTTTCTATTAAAACATTTTGCAGCCCATTAGAATATTATATCCTTATTTATAAGTGAAATATGTTTGTAATTTCCCTTTATAACAATATATTTTCTCCAATTTCAATATCAGGTGTATCCACATCAAGTAAAATGATTTTGAAATATTTCTTCTTTATCTATTGTCTATAAGATTTGGCATGATCTGTTTTTTGAAACTATCTTTTACTTTCATTTATATAATATCAGTTGTCTATTTTTTTGTGACTTTGGAAAAAAATAAGAAGTTAACTGATGACTTCATACTGAGCCTCAGAGTTAAAGTATTCTGTAATAGACATACTCTTATTTGACAATGTGAACATTACTTTCTTTGCATTATTATTATTAATATTGCTCAATATTTTCATGCACTAATTATCTGTTTTCTTTTCTGAATGTATATATTTTCACTCATTCTTTATGAGAATTTTGTTTCTAGCCCTTATCTTAAACATTGTTATTGTTATTAAATCTTAAGCCTTTTTAGTTCTGTGAAGGCAAAAAAGTGGAAACCTAATAAACACATGTAAATAAAAAAAAAAGAAAAAAAAGTTTGCAGCCCAATTCATAATTGCTAAGTCATGGAAGAAGCCCAAGTGCCCATCAACCCATGAATGGATTAATATATTGTGGTATATGTACACCATGGAATATTATGCAGCCTTAAAAAAAGATGGAGACTTTACTCTTTTATGTTTACATGGATGGAGCTGGAACATATTCTTCTTAGCAAAGTATCTCAAGAATGGAAGAAAAAGTATCCAATGTACTCAGCCCTACTATGAAACCAATTTATAAACATACACACTTGCATATGAAAACTATAACCCAACTACAGCCCAAGATGAAGGGCAAGGAGGAGGGGAGGGAAGGGGGAAAGATGGGTGGAGGGAGGGTAATTTGTGGGGCCACACCTATGGTGCATTTTACGAGGGTACATGTTAAATCTACTAAGTGTAGAATATAAATGTCTTAACACACTAAGAAAATGCAGTGAAGGCTATGTTAACCAGTTTGATGAAAATATTTCAAATTATATAGAAAACCAGCACATTACACCAGCACATAATTGCATTAATGTACACACCTATGATTTAATAAAAAAAAATTTTTGGGCTGACATAGGTTGCTCCTTCTCAAGGTCCTTGAGTCAAGAAAGTGGGTAAAAGCATCTTTAAATCTCCCCTGTAGCAGCCAGTTCCATCTGTGGAGAAAGTTCTCGTCTTAAAATTCTGTCTCCCTCCTCCACCTGCTGGCATCTTATCCTAAAACCATTTGTAATAAGACTCCAGCACACAGCCTTTTTTTTTGCAGTTTTTGGCCAGTGCCAGGTTTGAACCTGCCACCTCCAGTAAGTGGGGCCAGCACCCTACTCCTTTGAGCCACAAGTGCTTCCCACCACACAGGCTTCTTTACTGCCTCACCCAGGGCCTCTCTGCACCTCCTTCTAGTTGTGAATCCATTTCCCAATCTGGACCCCTCCCCAGTGGGCAAACTCATCTTCAGACAGTGGTTCCCAGACAGCATTCCTATATTTAGGGGTCTCTGACCACCTACACCAGAAAAAAAAAATCATTTCACAACCTTTCCCTCCCCTCAAGTCCTTTTTTTCTTTCAACCAGAGTGAATTAAAATCAGTTTTGTTTGAGGCATTTCACAACATTCCTGGACATTTTGGGAGATGTGATGGAGAAAGACTGAAGACGGATGGACCTAAGGGCCTGCTGCGTGGCACGTGTTTGGGGAACTTTTCTGTTTAATTGTGCAAACTCAGTCCAGTGGGAAACAGACACAGCGCTGCAGAGAAGCATTCCTCTGTTCGCCAAAAAGCGAAGTATGGAATGGTTGGAGAGATCACAAGATTACATTTCTCTACTTAGCACAGTGAAAAATTGTAATGGGAAAGTATATTCTCAACTCACATCACCTGGATCCACCTCAACCAGAGAGCAAAAGCGATTTGAACCCAGTAGCTAATGTGTAATGGATAAACTCTCTATGAGGGTTTTTCTGTGTCTTTTGATTCAGCCACATAATTGCCTAAATTAGGCTGTGGAGATTGCCCAGCTCCTTAGCTCTTGGGCCGCTGTCCCTTGAACTTGCATTGTTCTGATTAAGGGAGAGATGAGGGCAAGCAGGAAATTTCCAGACTGGAATTGCAGTATCAGCCCCGACTATGTCCCCAGCATTTTAGGTGCATGAGAACCAGCTGGTTTTTTCAGAACTTCTCTTGTCTGGTGTCCACTTGAGAAGTATGCTTTCCAGAGCTCAAACCTCAATAATTATAAAAATGTATTGGGACTGTTTTCAATATTTTTGAGGCTGAAATATGTCCATATATTTTAAACAACCCCAAAGGGATCAAGAATGGGAAATGGTGTGGGCTGGACATGAAGCCGCCTAGAGCTGAAAGCCCAGGTGGGAATGTGCCAATGGTAAATTATTGGATGGGATTTCTGAGCAAGAATCAAATATTTCAGGCCTCCAGCATTTGTGGAAATTATTTTAGCAGGGATAGTGGCACTAAGACAATGATTTTTTTTCTCAAAATCCAGAATAAGAAATTGTGTAGCTTAGTGTTTGCCTTCTGATTAAGAATCGAACCTTTTTTTAAAAAGGTTCTACCTGAACTGCTGGAGCCCACAACACACAGCCCTGTATTTTAAAATAAATTGCTTAGTAATTGATCAGTAATATCTGGCCTCAGATGACTTGCACATATATAAATCATAGCCAGAAGGAGACATGAAGGAGAAGAACAGAAGGGCTTGCTTGGAGAGTACCGCAAATAATTAAAATTATGGAGACAGAGGAGAAAAGACGACATGTTGATTAGAAACATCAGGATGAATTGGCATTGGTTTTGCTGTACAATAGAAAATTTGTTTCAAAATTTTCTTCCAACAGATGCATAGCATGGTGAGTGAGGAATTGGATTTTATTCCAGGTTCAAATTTAAGTTTGGAAATAAAATTTGGGAAGGTATGCCTCATTTCACAGAAACTAAATAACTTTCTGAATACTCTTCCATAAGGCATCAACAGAGATGGGTCTAATTTGCTTATCTAGTATCTGTAGCCTCAGAAGAAATTTTCTCTTAGTTTTGAGTTTTAGTATACGGTTAGCCTTTTTGTTGTTCTTATCCATTGACTGACGCATTCTCATATTCTTCCTGAGAGCCTTTGCAGGTTCTGTACAGTCCGGTTGTAACTGCACATCTTTTCCAAAAACCACAACATTTTCAATAAAGCCCTTGAGGAAAAAGATTGCTTGTTATACAGCTACGAAATATGAGTGCACACGTTCTGCTATGTTAAGTTGCAGCTGTTAATTTCCCTTCTGGTCTTTAATAATTGGACCAAATATATAAGTCACCTGGATATTTTATTTCTCCTTTAAATGGAGAGTTGGTTGGCTTCATTAATTGTCTACCATGTTCTCGAAGTGTGGCTCTGATTAATCTAACTGCAGAGCTAATATTTTCCTCAGAGATACAGGCCCACATTGTCATATGACCAGGTAGACCCATCTCTCAACAAGTCAGGGATAGGACACAAGGTTGGCCCTTTGGGGTTGGGAGATGGGTGTGACCTCTGGGTTTGGTCCCAACCATTTCCCCAGGCATCCTGGGAGGGGTCTGTGCCCCAGAGGGTCTGTCCCCACCTGAGCCCCACCATTTAAAGGCCACACACACCTCATGCCATTGGCTTCCTTTGCCCTCATCCTCAATTCAGGATCCTTTTGTTTGTCCCTGCTCCCAAGCCCCAGAAGGACCTCTTGCTCATGGTGCCTGTGTGCAAGGCCAGCTCCTAGAATTTCTGCAGGGCTGATGGTCAACTAGGGAGCTCTCATTTCACTTCCTGTGGCAGTTACTTCTACCCTTGGGTTCTCCCCTGGGCCCACTGTACCTTTACCACTTCCTATCTCATTCTTGGAATCCACCTGGGCCCCCCTAGAAGACATGGCAACCCACCGGAAGGTGGGCACCAGGAGGGATCACGGTTGGGCTTCCCAGTGCCTGGGAGAATACCTGGAATGCTGCCTGGCACACAATATGTGCTCAGTGAAGTGTGGTTCCATGTGGGATGAATCCTCCTGTATTCCCTTTTTTCTCCTCCCTTCTTTTCCTTAAGAAAAAAAGACACAGCCTCTGTCCTAGTCAGGATGATTTCCTGCTGCCCTGTCATGCCACCTCCATCTTCCAGAACTCTGGTACTCGCCTTGTCTCTTTCCTGGAACCAACCTCCTCCTCCTCTCTTGCCCTTAGCATTGTTTTGAAGTGGCGTTCTGTTTCTCACCACCACCCCCCATTCCATACCGATAACTGAAAACTTGTTTTGATGCCGTTAAGTGTCCCTTAAAGAAGAAGCAGGCACTCTGACAAGGAAATAAGGGGAAACTTTATGGAAGAAGTGACATCGGACAATGGCTTGGAAGCATTCTTAAAATGTTTGGAGTTAGTTGTCAACATTTTACAAAATGAGATTTTAGATAAAAACAATCAGATTTTTGTAGGCTTCTTCTGAAATATTAGAAGCTCAGGTAATGCGAGGCCAGCATAACCATGTCTCAACAGCCCCGAGGAGCCATGAGGAGCTTGGGAATAGCCATTTCTGTCAAGGGGGACTTGCACCATAGATCTCGCATTCTGCATACTCTTTTGCATGTGAACGTGCCACTTGGCCATCAGAGTATAATTCCTCTCCCCTTAAATCTGACTGGATTGGTGATTTTGTTGCAACCCAGAGAGCATAAGAGAAGAGATTCTGTGTGACTTCTGAAGCTATGAAAGGGAGGGGCGTGCAACTGCTGCTGGTTCTCTTGGAGAACTCATCTTCTGTACACTTCCTCTCAGATGCGCCCCATGGGAACCCAACCACCATGTGGTGAGGAAGCCTAAGCCTAAGCCACGTAGACTGCCTGTGTCTAGGTGCTCTGGCTGCCAGTCCCAGCCAAGTGCAGGCCTTGCACCAAGCCAGTCCAACTGCAAAAATTTCTCCAGGTGATTCCAGCCCTCAAGACATCCTGGATCAAGTCTTGAAGCTCAAGACCATCACAGACCAGACACAAAACACCACTGCTGAGTCATACTCAAATTTTTGATTCACAAAATTCAGAACACAATAAAATTATTATCGTAGAACACTGAGTTTTGAGGATTTTTTATTATATAGCACAAGATACCTGGAACATCATGTCTTTATAATCTCTAGAATATTTAGTACAAAGTCACTGGCAGAGTGGCTACTCATTATTTTTAATTAATTGGATCTTAGTGGGAGAAGGCATTTAAAGTATTCACCTCTTTTTTATTTTCCTTCTTCTTGTACAATTATATTTTAACATCCTGGAATGAAAAATGCTGACAATCCACTAGAGAGCAGAACTATTTCCATGGTTGGCATGTAGAAACAATGCTGTTTAATTTTATTTACAAAGACATCACCGGCTACATAATTCTCATGGACAGATGCCCATTCTGGTTTCTGTTTGCATAGCTGGGAATGATTATCCTGAACTTGGTTGTAGGCTGTTTGCATTATAGGTAGAGAGAAGAAGAGGATGAACAACCACTGAACTCTTTTCACTCTGTCCTTCAATGAAGTGCACCTACCTCTAGCTACTCTCACCCATTCCTTGCCAGAACATCCCAACCGTCTGGACACAATCCACCAGAAGTCCCCCAACATCCATTAAAACCACACTGCAAAAGATTCAGACCCCAGCAGAAAAACAAAATATCCTTTGTTGATGAGGTATTTACTGACATATTTCTGAGAGATTAATTGGCATCAGAATATAAAGAGGGGCTGTATGTAAAAAACCCTCTATAAAAATATATACAAAATCTTGATTACAAATATATCTCACATTCACTCCAGAAAAAAGAGAAGCACAAAGAAGAAAATTAAAACAACCTCTAACCTCAACTCCTAGACAGCAGCGTTCATTGTTCACATTTAAGCTACATCCTCCTTTATTTTTATCCATATAAATGGAACAAACTATGTTCTGAAGATCAGATCTCACTGTAACCCTCAGTCTTGTGTCATCACATTGTACATATTTTCTTATGTTGTTAAATATTCATCAACAGTAAAAAGTTATGCATAGTATTCTGTTATATGAATGTATCATGATTTTTGTAATCATCTCCTATTGTTTGACACTGAGGTTTTCCCCATTTTCTCTTACTGTGCCTGACATAACAATGAACATCCATCCTTGCCTTATCTTTTCGCATGTCCATGATTATTTTCTACACATGTCCAGGAATGGGATTGCTGAATCAAAGGCGTGGTATTTTCAAGGCTTTTGATATTTATTGCCAGAATTGTTTACCAGTAATGTATGGGGGTGCTTATTTCACCAAACCCACACCAACTGGGAAACATTTCCTTACGATCTGGCAATCAATGGTTGCAGTACCTTTGGACTCAAAATCAGTGGACAACTCCAAGCAGTGAAGATGTCTGGGAGAGAAGAAATCTCTGAGAATGCAGTGTCTCCTTTACAAAGGAGGAGGCTCTTGATTTTCCCAACATTATGCAGATAGTCAGTGGGTGTCTTTGACATTGGACCTGGCTGTGATCATTGGCCTGATCAAAACAATGACCAATTCTGGTCACAATTTCAGATCAAAAGTTAATGATATAATAAGCTTACCTCACCTCCCCGCAACCCCTTGCACCTTCCATTTTAAAGCTCTGTATTTAGGCAGCTTCCCATACTGACCTTGATGGATCATGATGACTAGGAAGTTCTCCAGGAACCACAAAACTGGGCCGAATCTTCTTCATGTTTGATTTTAAATGTGTATTCTGAGTCTTGTCAAACTTGCGGATGATGAGCCTTCTATCAGGCTCAAAGAAGGGCTGTGCGGTCTGTGAACTAGAGCAGCAGACTGCCTGAAGAAGGTTCACCCACCAGTTATCTCCCCAAGTTCTAGATGAGTAATGTGTTGCAGAAAAGCACCTCCTGTTAGGATGTGGGGTCCTGTGCCTTGGAGGCCCACTATCTGGTTTCCTATAGACACCATGACACATACCTGTCCCTTCAAAGGTCTGTACCCCACATCACCACCCACGCTTCATGGATTCCGCTCCTCCCCCAACTTCTGGGGTATCATCTCTCTCTCTCCTAGGTTTTGGCCTACCTTCTTTTGTCTATTTCCAGGTCTTTACTTTTTCCTTTCAGTCTTAAATATGTGGTTCAAATCTCAGGTGCTGAGCTTAGAAATGTTCAGTATTTTGCTTTTTTTTTTTGCAGTTTTTGGCAGGGGCTGGGTTTGAACCCGCGACCTCCAGCATATGGGGCAGGCGCCCTACTCCTTTGAGTCACAGGTGCCGCCCTATTTTACTTTTTTAAAATAACTGATTTACATTCTGTTTTAAGGTCTTATTGTGTCAGATGGTAGAAAAAACCAAAATGTCAGCAAACTCAAGGTCATCTCAGATCCTTCCCTCCACCTTGTTCTCCCTTGCCCCAGCTACTCTGGAACCTTCTGAGGGGACAGGAGCTGGCATCTGGTAGCACTCATCATCTTCTGCAAACCAAGGCCTCTGTTATTGTTGCCAGGTCCCTGTCCTCAGCACTGTATGGCACTGTGTCATCCTCCCAGGGCCGCAGAGTGCCAGTCAGAGCTGGTGCCATCTCTATTACTGCTGTGCAATTCAGGGCACCTGGGAAATATCTGGCTACTCTCAGAGCTAATGAGCATTGGGGAAGTTGAAGCCTGGTGCTGGTCATGTGCCTGGACATGCTTCTCTGGGCTCATGCCCGGCATGGAGGCGCCCCTCCTGGGCTCCCCGCCCCCCCGCCCTTGTCAGAAGCCCACAGAAGTAATTCTTCCTAAGGAAGAGCTGCGCCTCACTGGTGGATTCCTGTGCCCCTTGGGCATTTCCATTCTTTCTATTCCTGCTTCCACCCCACCCCTTTCATAGCTCCGTACTCCCCTCCCACACTTTGGCTATATCACATTTAAAAGTCCTAACTTTAGAATGCCCTAATTTACAGAATACAAGAGGTAGCTGGTGAGCAAAAGGAATGTCTGGAACTCAAAACACTACTTTTAATACATCACATTACTATTATGCCACTCATGGGTCTTTGTTAGACCTGTGAAACACTGAAGTTCTTTCTGAGCTCTCCCTGGGTCAGCTTCGGTTCTACCCACGTTGCCTCGGCGTGGCTCTATTTGCAGTGTGATCCCTAACGTGAGGGCACCTCACCCATAGCACTGCCAGGACAGAGATCAAAGTCCGCCTCTTTTATTATGCTGTTCATCCTTCTGGAATAAGAATACACCCTCCACCCTGACCCTCCCGGATCCCTAAGAGCTACCTTGACACCTGACACCTGCTGCTCAGTGGCAGCATCCTTCTCAAGCCCTATACCTCTCACTGTCACTCACTCACATCGTGCAGAGCGGGTGCTGCTCAGGACTGTTTGTGAGATACTGAGTAACCATGACCTTCTAAGGACCCTGGACTCTGCTACTTTCACTGCCCTGACCCAAGAACCTGTTACACTGCTGGGCACACAAGAGGTGCTCACTAGACATGTTCTGAATTGATGAAGTCTGTTAATAAGGTTAGAGGTTCCTAAAGGTGTCATCATGTCTTGCACCTCTGGAGAACCTCAGAGCCTAAAAAGTCCACAGGTGCTGAAAAGTCCATTTGTGCACAATGGGGGTTTTGAAGAGAGGCAGGGGCACAGAGGTCTCCCTGGAACTGAAAAACTGTGAGTTCCGAAGTCCTGATAAAACATTCGCTACTGAATGCTCAAGTGGGCCACACCTGGGTCCCTTTGCAGTAACTCCTTCCTTGACAAAAACATGGCTCAGATTTGCAAGGGTACCTGCAGTGTAACAGAGCTATTCTACACATGCCTAACTCCAACCAACCAAGTAACAAGAGTGTATTGAGGACATAAGATGCTCCTAACACTGGGCTTGGAGAAATGAAAAATGGACACTCACCGCCCTGTGTGCTTGATTCAATGCACAACTTACTGATTTCATCAGCCTATTAAATATTCTTCTAAAAATTCTAATACCATTTCCACAACTAATAAAATAAAATTTATGAATTTACAAACTTAAAATTTCCCTGACATTTAAACAATAAAAACTTCTTTAGTCAACTTTTTCTAATCATTCAATTAAACTCACAAGTCTAACATATTAGATTCTTTTACATGCTTCAAATCATTTGAATATTATCAAAATGATAACAAAAATTTATTACAAGTACATTTAAAAATTATAAAAATATTAGTATCATGGACCTAATGTTTTGTTTTATTATCCTTTTATTTATTTTTATTCCTAATTATTCCTGAAATTGCAGTGACTATGGAAGTATATGAGACAGAAATTTCTTACTGTTTTATGATATTTTGATTATGATCATTTATTAGTCCCAAAGTAAAAATGTCTTCTCAGCCCAGTCAAGGCAGCAAGTTGTGGGTTCTGTACCAATGCTCACTTATTAGGATGTCGGGTGTGCCAGTTGTATCTACCAAAATTCAGTTCTGAACTGCCCAGCAGGGTTCCTTTTCATAGTTGAACTTGTATGGTTATATTAGCTGCATATCTCCTCTTTGCCCTCCTATGCCCACTTCTCTCCTCCTGCCCTCTGATCTGGGAGCCTGCCCTGGATGGGCACATGGATGGGACCCTGGGGACTCTGCCTTCTGATGGGTTTCAGCTGGTGGGGTGCTCAACCTGAGAGCAGAGTCAGGCGGCAGGCACTGCAGGCTGACCGCCCTGCCCCTCCCTGGAAAGTGGCCTTGGCTTGCTGTGTCCTCACCGCTCCTCTCATGGGGGCCTGCTTTGCATAGCCCTCACGTGCCATGCTCTGGGGAATTTGCTCCCCTTGTCCCATCGGGTGGATGGAATGTCCATAACAACACAACTCTGTTCAACCCAGCTTCCTGCATCACCCCACTCTGGTTTCACTATGCCTGACACTGTCTTTGTTGTTATTCCCTTCTTGAATGATCCCATGTTATGTCACTTCTTTCCTACTGGGAGGCTGACTGTAGTAAAGCTTTGCAGAGGCAGATATGTGCTCTGTGCTCTTGACGCCCGGGGGCTTAACTCTGCCCGGCCACCGAAGGGCAGGTCCAAGAAGGGTGGTGCCCAGTTTGGTCAATCTGACTGGGAGGGAACTGGCCTGCTGCAAACAGCTCAAAAGGGAGGGGACAGGAGATCAGGGAAAGACATCCACATGACTAGCTTTGTTTAAGGACTAAGACAATCCTCAAGGTGGGAATTACAAATTCCAGGTTACTGTAGACAACTCATAATAAAAACATTCATCAAACCCATCACCAAAGGCATTGTCCTTAAACACCAGGCAGTTGCCATAGCCTGAAAGCTCAACAGAGACTAATTCTTCCTTTATTAAACTGGCATCATCATTACTTGTGTTGCCTGACTTCAAATGTGTTCGCTTAGGTGAGTTGGTGATTAGCCGAGGTCACATCTTCATGGACAGACTGGAGAAGTCAGGTGGTTACGCAGATAATTCACACAAGAGCCTCGCTTTGCTCAAGTTCCATAATTACCTGAAAAGCCTGTTTTTCAGAGTGTCTCCAATGGCACATTCAGACAAAAACAATTTTGTTTTCTGGATGATTGCCTTGCGTCTTTGGCCGTGTGACTTTCACCCCAGTGGAAAAGTGATATTCATCATGTTCTGGTCTGTGAGCCTGTGAAATCAATAAACGAGGCATTGCGAGCTGGGCTGCTCACAGCTCCAGCTGTGCACAGCACAGACCCCAGGGCTGTTCGTTCTTTCTCCATACAACTGCCTGCTCACCCTCCCAGGGCCCAGGGCCCTGCCAGGGTCCCCACTGAAGAGGTAAATCTTTCACAGAGCTAATTTAAATAGCACACAAACCTCCACGGCATACATCTAATGAATTTGGACCTTGAATTCAGAGTTGGTGAGAGGTGACTGGCTACTTTACAAACTTGTGTGGTGGTGCCTTGGGCTCCTGAGCACGGGATTAGCACATGTGGGCAGCTGTCCTGGTGATAGGATTTGTAGGGTGCAAGGAAGGACCCTGGGCCTTGAGTGCAGCCCATGATTCTACTGTTAGAGATATATTTCTTTGGCTCTTCAAGCTGTGTTTTCCATCTTCAAGCACTCCACACTAAATATTACCTCCAAGAGAGATGATATTTTCTTAGACCCACACCGGGCAAATAATGCTCCCAGTGTTTACTCAGTGTGGGCCCATGTCGTCCTCATGCTCTCTGAAGGAGGAAGGGAGCACCATTGCTCCCATTTTACAGAGGTGGAGCTGGAGGCACCAAAAAGTTTAGCAGGGAGGGAGTGGGATCCAGAAAGGAGAGGAAGGGGCCCAGGGGTCTCTGCCATGAATGTCCAGATCTTCTTCAGAACTGCTTGGGGCTGTCTGGAAGAGGATGTGCCCCTCTGGTCCAGGGTTACCCTGTCAGTGGGAACCTCCCCCCGCCCAAGGGTACAAAGCCAAACAGATGCAGACTTGAGGCAGAACACACATGGTGAACTAGACTCTTCTGGATCAATTGCTTTGTAAAAGGGAGGCCCTGGGCCAGTCTAGTTTATCCTCTCTGAGACTCAGTTTGCTTACCTGTGCCGTGGGAGCAAGGACGGCAACAGTACTGAACCTATGCCATACAGTCACCATGAGTACAGAAAACGACATGGCAGCCTGGCCTGCCTAGAGTGGGCAGTGGTACAGAGCTGAGGGGCGGTGCAAAGCAGGCTAAGGGGTCTCTGACAGATGCAGAAAGGTGGGGCTCATTTCACCCAGGGCAGAAAATTCTTGTAGAAGATAGCAGATCAGCACATGGGGCAGGCTGTTATGGGATGACAGAAATCAAGGGACACAGAGAACGAAAGGAGGTGACCCCTCCAGCACACAGATTGCAGCTTTGCCGTGTGTGACTCTGATTTGCCCAGGAGACAGAGCATCTCAGCCAGCCTCACGGCCTTGTGTCTCCTCTGCCTGCCTCCTCGAGTGATGCTCTGCTCTGGGGTTCCATCCTTGGCCTGCAGATGGGAGTGTCCTTTGATGGAGTGGAGGTGTGGACGTCAGCCTTCAGACAGGCAGGGGTGAAGAGCAGCTATGGGATGTGGCGAAGACCCGGTGATCGAGAATCTTGGCTGGGAGACACGATCCACTGGGGAAGAGCAGTAGGCTCAAGAGAGATGGTTTTGTAATGTCAGAAAGGACTCTGTGTGGGGGAAGGAAGTGGAAGGTCCTTTGAGGTGAGGACGCTGGATGAGGGTTTAAGTAGAGAGTCAGGCCCGCGGAGAGGGTGGGGGCCGCTTTCCTGAGGCTGGTGGAAGGAAGAGATGCCAGACATGGAGGGATGTCGCCACCAGGGACCCACGGCTATAGCTGGCGTAAATGAAGACAATGCATTTCCACGACCACAGCCCTCGCTACAATCCTGCAGATGAAACAAAAAGCCGAGAATGAGAGAATATACTAAATCACAATAGAATGCAATGCCGGACACTTATCTCTGGCGTTCCCCTTTACTGGGTGTTTGTTGCTTCCCACCGCACTTAAACAGAGATGAGAAATCTCAGGTAGCTACTATGGGGAGCCAACTTTGCAGAGCCCAGGTGTTTACAGAAACTTTTGTCCAAAAGGAGAAACTCAGACGGAGCATCTGTGGCCCTCAAAAATGGAAGGTAAACAGGCCTCTTTCACCTAGTCATGTGAAGGGACAGAAGTGGCACATGGCCGGGTGCCAAGCCACTGTGGCTCGGGGGAACTTTTACAGGGATTCTAATTCATCAGATTGGAGGGTTAAATTGAGAGAGGGTCAAGGTTCAGTATTTTCTAAGACAAACAGACTAACTGTAGACTAACGGCCAGGACTGGTGCTAAAGCGCATAACCCATCATCACCGTGTGGTTACGATGTCCCCGGAAACCCTGCGACTTGAGAGACGTCTCAGTGTGGAAGCCCCACTTCTTAGTGTGTCACGTGGCACAGGCACAAGAGAGGACAGAGCCACAATTCTCTAATAGAAATAGTTTCTTTGGGGAAAGGAAACAGGGTATGCAGGGTGAAATCGTACCTGACCGATTTGCTAGAGCTTGACGTGAGGTGAATAGCCTTGTGGATAGAATTTGTACAGACTACACAAGGCTTTGTCTTGTCAGTGGCTACTGTGAAATACTGACTTTCTGTGAAACTGGGGAGGATGTAAAGTCTTGAGAGCTGTATGATGTGGTGGCTGAGAGAGTGTGAAATCTCGAAGGTTCTCCAAAACACTAAATTCTTTGGCACTTAATCATCAAATCAATGGAGAGAGGTTCTCGGTATGACATTTGGTAAAGTGACATAAGTAACATATAAACATTGATTGGTTTTGAATAGCAATAATGGCAATTTTAACAATTAGTTAGCCAGTGCCTGGTTGTGCCAGGTGCCTAAGGTCATTAGTAACCTGCACTCTTACAAGAGCCGTCAAGTTCGATGATAAGTCCTACTTTACAGACCAGGAAACTGCCGGTTGGAGAGAGCGTCTGAATCTGCTCAGGCTGCATAACAAAGTATCGCAGACGAGGTGGCTTCAGCAACAGAATTTAGCTAACGGTCTTGGAGGCTGGAAGTCCAAGGTCATGGTATCAGAGGGGTTGGCTTCTGCTGAGGCCTCATTTCTTGGCTAGCTGGTGGCCACCGTCTCACTGTGTCCTCATGTGGTCTTTTCTCTGTGTGTGCATCCCTGGTCCTGCTGTCTGTGTGTCCAAATTTCCTCTTTAAGGACACAAGTTAGATTGGGATTAGGCTCCACCCTAAGGACCTCATTTTAACTCAGTCACCTCTTTAAAGGACCTAGTTTCAAATGCAGCCACATTCTGACTTGTGGGAACTAGGGGTTCAATGTACACTCTGGGGAAGTATAGACTATAATGGGTAGCAAGTGGGGTGAACTAAGGGGAAAAATGGGACCAAGGGGGCCACCAAGTCTCCTTAGATCCCCTCTCAGAGGTAGGAAAGGTGCATTCTCATAAAACCAGACCTGGGAGGGGGTGTGAAATGGCGAGACATCCAGAACCACTATGAGGACAGAGAGCATCTCTCTGGTTCCTTCCTAAACTCCGTCCCTTCTGTCTTTAATGAACGCATAAGTCTTTTCTATAGGTCAAAAGTGTCGAGTTGCTCTATTAATTTCCTTTGCCCCAGGATCTAAAACACAGAGTTATAAGGAGCAACCCGTGGCCAAATCAGAGCTGACGGAGACCTGCTCCAAACACAACATCATTCCATGGTGCATAGTTGAGGTGGGGCATGTGGAATGAGGCTGAGGTTACTTGAATTCTGATCTAGGCCTCCCTAGGCCCCCAAAGCCCTCTCTCTGCATTCAATTTGTAGCAAAGTAAATAGTTTGTAGCAAACAAACAGGGTGTCCATGTAGTGATGTTCTGGGAGCTGGGCTTCAAAGAGGTTTTTTATTCTAAGTGATATTTAAAAATTCTTCATTAGCTATAAAAAGTTATTTTAAAAATTCATCCCCAAATACCTCTTATATATATAAAAAAAACCCAACCCACAAAACCTATGAATAACAAGGACTGGTTGTTTGTGGCCCAAACTTCTAGTCTGTCAAGGCAACAGTGAGTCCAGTCCTGAGTCCAGTCCAATCACCTGATTGCCTGGGCTCAGAGAGAGCGGGTGCAGGCAAGGGAGGTGAGTGTCCTGCCACAGAGGGGTGATAGTTGGTGGGGGAGGGGGAAGGATGATGAACAAAGCAAAATATCCGCAGGGAACTAGAGAACCCTGTGATGCAAGGCTACTTGGGGAGAATTTAAAGAAGGCAGGGCCCCTGCCTTGCACAATCCCAGGGAGTGTCCTCTGCCCTGATGAAACTCAGCCACTTATCTAAACATAACCCAAACGCTGTTCCCGCAGGGGTGTGAAACTGAGGCAACCCTATGCCACGTGCTTTCAGAAAAGACCCAGAAAGAGAGAGGGCTGTGGGGACCAGGGATGCCTTGTTGCCATGTTTGAGCAGAGTCGTCCCGGTGGCCTCTTGGGGCACATGAGAGAACCTCCAGCATGTGTCCTACGAAACCACCAATATGCGCCCCAAATGCTCCCAAGGGCACATGACAGCAACAGCTGTGAGCAGCAGCCTGTCCCCCGGAGCCCATTCTGTGTGCCCCGGGAGGGCAGGGTCACCTGGGGCATGAGGATCAGGCTGGCTATGGAGTCCCTACTTGGCCATGAACGTGTCCAGTTACTTCCCAGGAGCTCTCGAGGAATTCCTGCTGCCTTGGCACAGTGAAGTCACCTAAGTCATGCCTCGCCTTATACAGACAAGGAGACAGAGATTGATGTGGGAGGTCAATGCCATGGCCCACAGGAAGTCAGAGGCAGAGTTGGGTGAGTCTTCCCATGCTCTCCTCCAAAGCATCACTGGATACCTTGCTGGGACTCTCGCCCTCCTCCCAGCTAAGTCATCCATTTCCACAGTGAGAATTGTAACCCATCATCTTCAGCATGATGTAGTCACATTTTAAGATAAATGCACTGACACCTGACCCGTGATCAGTGCTCATTGTATCAGAGCTGTTCCCAGGAACAGGGATTGGCGAGAGAGAAGGGAAGACCCTAAGCTATTGTTGGTGCATGCGTGCACAAGTGTGTTTGTTAGATTAGGAGGAGGAGACAGCAGAAGGGCAGAGTGGAGTCAAAGGCAAGTTTGCACTCTACGCGACATTGCCTCCATCTGGCCTGGCTTGGAGGGTCGGAATGACTCTGATATTATCCAGAAGACGTAAGATGCCGACCAAAGATTTCTCCAGCCCGTCAGAAGTCGTACTTCCCAGTGGATTCCTTAGCTCTCAGAGAGTCACACTGATGACACTCCCCGGGCCCCTCCACCTTCCCTGCATCCCATTCTTTCCTGGACAGATAGATGTGCTTGTTTGTGGACTCATTCATTCCAGGCTTTGCATTAATCTCAGACTCAATAAACACAGTGTGGTTGCTATTCATGCCTGGTCACCTGGTCCTCATTACGGCTATCCGAGGAGGCGGGTGCCCGGCTTTGCAATAGTGGGTCCTCTCTCATGTGGGCTTGAAAGTGCTCAGCAGCCTTTTGTCGTTTGCCATGAATGACAAAAGGGGGACTTGGGGGGCTCTGCCAGGCCCGGCTCCACATTTTCCACATGACTGATGGCATTCAAAGCTTTGAGATCCCAACAGGCAAATTTCTTGACCGGCTTTGTTTCTTGTTGGTTCAGGTGGAATAATAAGGGTGTTTCTGCCAAAAATGTCAGTGTGTGGTTAGGAGGTTGGTGGCTTTTCATAAGGAGGCAGGGGAGCAGATAAGTGACTGGGGCATCCTGGAGGCCTGGGTGTCCTGCACAATAGTCAGAAAGGTTGCTTCAGTGCTCCTCCTAGGTGAGATGGAGAAGCTGCACCTTAGGGGCAGGGCGTGCTGGCAGGAGGCATCTTCTGGGGGTCGCCTGATGGTCTATGCTCACCCGCCAGGCTGTGGTCAGGGTCGGCTTCAGGCAGGCTCTTTGAGCCATGAGGGGCTGGGGCTGGGGCAAGGGCCATGTCTCTGGGATTTGTCTTTCTGCAGCTGTGAGAATGGCTTGGCCTCAGCCAAAGCCTTTTCTCCCATTTTTCTCTTGTTTTATTGGTACATTTCCGGAACCAAATATATTCAGCCAGTCTCCAGCATCAGGAGGTAATTGAATAACCAAGAGCTGGTGCTTCCATTGTCCAGGACCAGAACCAGCTGAAACATCCAATTTTGTACAACATTGTGCTGGTCATTTCCCTAATTCTCTCTCTCTACTATTATGTCCTCACACCCTTTTCTCACTGAGGTGTGTGATGCCCACGTGCATTCTGAGAATTCTTTGGATGGATCCAATTCTTCATGCACTAAGTCATTAGGTGAAATTGCTCTGTCTTAGGGTGTTCTGTGCCACTACTGTACGTTGACATGGAGTCCACAGTCTGCATCTTACCAAAGATGGGCTATCGTAATTATTATTTTGAAATAGACACATGGCTGAGCCCCTGGAACTGAGCCTAAAGATAAACACAGGGACTCAGCGGCCTTGAAATCCACACTGGGCAGCTCGCTCATCCTTGCAGGCTCATCAGGTCAGTGCCAGACTAAACAGAAAGCTGGCGCGTTCCTCCCCGAGCCAGCACTTTGGAGCCTCTGTCAACTGGGCAGGAGTGCAAATCCTTGAAGGCACGCTCCACGGACAGCATGGCCTTTGGCTCAGACCTTGGCCAGTGTTGGCGACATGGCCATCAAGTTGCTGCGGGTCCTAGACATTTCATCATTTGGGCCTCTGGGGTCTTTGCTCCAACTTAGCTGCGTGTCCGGAGGGCAGGGAGGGGTGACCCATGGTCTTGCTTCTCAGCCTCTGGAATTAGGAAGAAGCTCTGGATTTAGGAAGAGGCCCAAGCCTAAGGCCTTGGCCAGTTTCAGGCCAGACAGATAGGGGGAGATGGAAGGTGGGCTTTGGGGTGTTTGAGAAGAGGAGGGGAGATGGCCTGCTTGCTGGGGCATGTGTGCTCATTACCCCTGTGCTAAAGGTGGATCTGGTGTCACTCAGGGTCACTGAGCACCTGGAAAATTGTACCCTTACACCCAGCCAGGTGCCCTCAGACATGCAATTTCATAAGCCATTGCCACTCCTGATGACTGGAAACCCCGCTTTGTCCAACATGCTGGCATTCCAAGTTAACATCACTCATGACCCCGTCGAGCTGCCCCTAACAAAACCTGGCCCTCCAGGTCAGCATCCTGGGTGGCAGCCCTCCACAGCTCCTCCTGCACGGGTTCCCTCCTTGCTCCTGCCGGCCGTGTCACCTGCTGGGCTCTCTTAGAGCTTTCTGCATCTCTCCATCCCCATGTCTCTTTCCTTACCAACTCTCCCATTCCGGGAGTTCCCTCTTTTAATTCTTCCTTTGGTTCTTAACCTGAAGCAATCCCTTGTTCCACTTGGTGGCACTGCTTTGAGGTGGGCTATTTTTCATTGTCTTTGAAAGTAAGCCCGAGAGGCAAGTCAGAGTTCAAATACAGAGCATGCTCTTAGATTCGGAGGCCTCACTTCCGGTGTGGTGGCTGGTGAAGCTGTGGGGGGCAGATGTTGGAGGGTGGGCTCACAGAGAAAGGGAGAGACCTCGGACGGGTTAGGGGAGGCCAAGTGACCCATTGTGTCTCAGGAGAACCTCGGCTGGGTCACAGGAAAATACCATCTACAGTTTCTAGTGTCAAGCCAGCTGGAGAACAGGGAAGGTTAGGTGGGCCCTGGGGGAAATGAGCCTGAGTGTTTCTGTCTCGTCACTTCCTCTGGGAGTCAGCAAAGAGCAAAAAGAGCAAAGCCCCTGGCGGAGGACACTGCAGGTGGGTTCCTTGTTTGCATTTCAATGCCCACGAGGCCGGGTTCAAAGTCAAGGAGCACTTGCTGGCCTGAAGGGGCTCAGGCTGGCTGGCTGTGTAAGAAATAGAGCCAAAGGCAGGCGACATCAGGCATCCGGTCCAGGCCATGTGTGGGAGGACAGGGTCCACAGACAGATGAAAATCATGAAAAGCTATTACAATGTTTTTCTTTGTCCAAATTTTAAAATGATGAATATTCATTTTCACAGTGTTCATCAGGACAGTGCAAAGATGGAACAGGACGAGGCTGTGCTTCCTTCAGAACTTCGTTCTCTCTCGCTCTGGTGAACAGTTTTCTTTATCCTTAGAATGCCAAGATTTCCACCCAGTTATGTCTGGGTACGTGTCTTTAAAAACATCCTGTCCTGGGCCTTGGGCCTTTCGATTTACAGTCTTAGATCTTGTGTCAGGTCATGGAAATTTTCCTCTGTTATTTGTTTAAATATCACTTCTCTCGCATCTGTGCTTCTCCCCCTCTCTTCCCTTTCTGGAACTTTTATTATTTGAATGTCATGTCTCTTGTTTTGTCCTTTAAGTCTCTTATTGTTTCCTGCTGCTGTCCATCTCTTTGTATTTTTAAACTGTGCACTATTTCTCTCATTTGATCTTCTAGACCTCTAATTCACTGTTCAACACCGAACATAGTCTTTTCAGTTTCAGTTTATTTTGTAAGGTTCGCGTTTTTTGTCCTTTTTTCCCCAGAGACAGAATCTCACTGTGTCACCTAGGCTAAAGGGCAGTGGTACCATCATAGCTCACTGCAACCTCCAAGTCCTGGGCTCAAGCGATCCTCCCCTGAGTAGCTGGGACTACAGCTGTGCTCCACCACACCTGGCTAATTTTCTCTTTTTTTTTTTTGGAAAGGTGGGGTTTCACCCAGGCTGACCCCAAACTCCTGGGCTCAAGCGATCCTCTGTCCTCAGCCTCCCAAAGTGCTGGGATTACAGGAGTTAGCCACTGCACACCAGCCACTGCGGGGGGGGGGGGGTAATCATTTTCTTTTAGCTCCAGGAAGTCCGTTACTCAGACTCTTATTGCACTTCTTGAGAAACTGGTCTTGGTCTGCCTTCCTCCCTTCAGAGCTCTTTAGCATTCATGATTCTGCAGCCTGCTAGCAGGCAGATCAGTATACGAACATTGATGGAGGAGCGACAGAACCCACGGGCAACTGAGAGGACAGAAGTTTCTGCTTTTCAGAGCCAAACTGAAGTCAGGTGCTTCTCTGCAGATCCGAGCAGGCTGTCTTCTCTGCTTGGAGCTCTTCCTCTGATCAAGGTGCAGATCTTGAAGATGTGGGAATGAAAAATTAAGAATGAAGACAGGAGGATTAGCTTCAAAAAGGAGGGGACTCTACCTTCCTCTGAGCCTGAAGGACTGGCAAGGCAGGGGAGTTATAGATGTAGACACTGTACATTTGTCAGTTTGAGGGCAGTAAATTGGGGGATCGCATGGCACAGGGCAGAAAGGGGCTCCAGGTGGCCATTTGAATATTTCCTCTAACCACTATAATCCACTGAGGGATTGCCTTCATCTCCCGAGGATCTCATCACTCACAGTCAACCCAAGCAATTGATGGACGATGTTTACCTCCTCCTTGTCTAACCCTGTGTCAGGTGTCATGTGCTAAGGACGTGATTCTCCTGCCCTTGGAAGACTGGTTGAGTCACCACCTCCAAATTCCCCTTCATCTGAGGGGAATGAATCAGAAAACCAGAACATGGCCCAGGAGGCCAGAGGAGGCAGAGGTCACCAAACCAAGGTGCTGAGGTGTCCCCTCTGCCTTGAGGTTACAACCCACTGCCACCCCTGTGGCCACCTTTGGGCCAGGGAAGAGAAATCTTGGGACTTGGGTTTGTTTTGTTTTTCTAGAAAGACTGAGCGTAACAAGGAGGGCTATTTAAATTTAGAATCTAAGTTCTAAAGCAGATCAGACTAAAAATTAATCTTTTCCCTACTGACCAGCCATGAAGGCTCAGCAGGAAGAGAAGTGAGTTTTGGACAAAATAAAGGGACTTGATTTTATTTCCTGCTTATATTGTGAGTTTGAATTTTCCACCCTGTCCTCCTCCCAACACACACACACACACACACACTTTTATGTCTTTTTTACTCTTTTTCCTAACCCCATTGGCCAGAAAATAACCTTAATCCATAGGAGAAGTAACAAAAAAGTAAACATTCCAATTAAAAAATGAGTGAAAGAAGATATACAAATGCTTGATGTTATCAGTCATTAGGGAAGTGCAAATTAAAACCCCAATGAGATATCACTTCATACCCACTGGGTTGGCCATATTTAAAAAAAAAAAAAGAAAGAAAAGAAGTGTTGGGGAGGATGTGGAGAAATGAAACTTTTACACATTTCTGATGGGAATATGAACAGTATACATTGTTTTGTGGTTTCCCAAAAAGTTAAACATAGAATTAACATGCAACCTAACAATTCTAGGAATACCTCCCCAAACTGAAGAAAGGTGTTTAACAAACACTTGCAGGCTCAGCACCCATAGCTCAGTGGGTAGGGCGCCAGCCACATACACTGGAGCAGGCGAGTTCGAACCCGGCTTTGGACCTGCCAAAGAACAATGACAACTGCAACAAAAAAAATAGCCGGGCCTTGTGGCGGGTGCCTGAAGTCCCAGCTACCGGGGAAGCTGAGGCAAGAGAATCACTTAAGCCCAAGAGTTTGAGGTTGCTGTGAGCTGTGATGCTACAGCACTCTATTGAGGGCGACATAGTGAGACACTGTCTCAAAAACAAAAACTACAACAACAACAAACAAAAAACAAACACTTGCAAACAAATGCTCATAGCATCTCTATTCGCAAAAGGCCGGAAAGAACCCAAATGTCTTACCAACAGGTGAATAGATACACAAAATACGGCATACCCTACCCATACAATGAAATATTATTTAACCATAAAACAGAATGATGCCTGGATGTACGTTGCAATATGGTCAAGTCTCAAAAACATCATGTTAAGTGAAAGAACCAAACACAAAGCCCCATGTATTATGACTCTGTTGATGTGAAATGTCCAGAATAGGCAAACTCATAGGCACAGTCAGCAGACTAATCATTTCCAGGAGCTGAAGGAGGAACAGGCAGTGACTGCTGAATGGATACAGGGCTCACAAAGAACATTCTGGGTGACTGGGTGATGAGTAAGTTCTGGGGCTGGATAGCAGATGGTTGCATATCATTCTGAAGATACTACGGCTACCGAATTATACATTTCAAGAGAGTAAATTGGATGTCGTGTGTATTTTATCGCAATTTAAAAAAATCTGCAGAGAGGCACTGTAGATGAAATATCATCACCATGCTAATAGCGGCCTGCATCCAGCGGGTGGTCACCATATGCTTGTACGGACCATCTCTTTTGGTCCTTACGGCCATCCTAGGAGGTGAGAGGGGTTGGGGAAGCAGGTGAAGAAACAGACTTAGAGAGCTACAGTGTCGGTCCAAATCCCAGGGAGTGGGACCCAGGGACCAAGTCATAGTCCTCACACCCCACAGGGAGGTGAGAGGGGGTGGGGAAGCAGCCAAGGTCTCTCTCCTCCTTCCGGCTGGAGGTAGAAGCTCAGGGCACAGCACCCAGCTGGGATGGCACAGGGTGCCTTCCCCGGCATCTGGCTGAAAGTCAGAGGCATTATTGGAATTGCTTCCAGCTTTTATGTCTAACATGTGGGAAAATGGGTGAGTAAAGGAGTCTAGAAAGAGACATCTTCCTATAAACCCTGTTGGAAGGAAGCCTAAGGTGGCAATTTGTTGTTCTCTGGAGCCTAAATGTAGGGCCTTTCCTCTGGGGAGAATGTGGGCTTGACTCCAGGAAAGCTAGTTCTTCACCATTTCCCTAGGCAGCACTTCACGCTAACTTCCAAATGCAGGCCTGAGGAGCAGGGGAGGTCAGGAGACCACTGTAGGAAGCCACTGAAGTGGAGGGCACCTGCCTCCCAGAGTTGACTGCTGCTGGTGGCCAGCTCTGTCCCTGCTATGACAGGTTGGTGGCAAAAACTCCGATCAAAAGACAGGCTTCGAGTACAGGGTGGGATAAGCAGAAGGGCTGTGTGCCTGGCAATGGTGCCCCAGCCCTGGACCATCCAATGGTCCCCACCCCGAGGACCATCCTCAGAGGGCCCACTCTTTGGAGAATAGTGATGGCAGCTTTTTGGGGCAGCAATCAGTGTCACTTTACTCTTCTCTTTGCTTTCTGGTGATATGATAACTTTGACCTCTTCCAAGTTACTAAATTGAAGCTGCCCATCCTTTTCAGCTCTCCTGTCAACTCTTATCCACTTGTTATGGCTTCCTGAGCTACAGTATTGAGAAGGATTCCAAGTCCATGTCTAAGGCTGGGTAGGAAAGCCAACCGTCGTTGACTGTACGTCAACGTACAGGGCCATTCAGGTGATGCCTGAAATGTACACATAAGAGGGGTGGCAGTTGTTCCTGCAGTGTGGGCAGTAGATACTGTTAGAATGGTGGTCCTGTTGTGGACTGGGATAAACATCCTTGTTACCACAGGTGTTCACGGGAAGGATTACAAGGGCACTCAAGGCCTGGAAAATCCATTCACCATGGAGGTGATGATCTCTCCCTTCCATCCAGAAAGAGAAGTCCTCCCCAGAAAGATTCTTCTTCTCCACTATCGTGTGCTCCAAGAGAGGCTGCAGGTCAAAGGGAAGAGCTGTCTCCTCCTCTTTCCCCAGAGGGCAGAAGGATTATTGGCCAGCAGGGCCTGTTTTTGTGAGCCTGTTCAGGAGCTCCTGCTTGCCCAGGGCAGCTGCGGTCACACAGCTCCAGTCTTGTCATGGAAGCTGAAGCTTCCTCAGCCCAAGCTAAACACTGGCAGCTGCGGCAGAACGTCCAGTTTTTTTGTTTTTTTTTAATGGGCCCCGGTGAATTGAAGCCCAGCGGCCAGAGGCCCACCTGCCAATTATTACAGTTATCTGTGTAGGCCGGGCTTGGGGGTGGGCCGTGAATGTCCTCTGTGTGTGCAGGGCTGAGCCTGGCACCCAGGTGCCCTCCCCTACACTGGGTGTGACTTCAATGGAGCCTCTTTCTTCTGTGTCTGCCTCTGGGATCTGTCTGAACTTCTCTTCCTCTTGCTACATGCCATGGCCACCTGAGTTCCCCTTAAGAGGTCAGTGACAAACAGTCGTTTTTATTCTTTCCAAAGAAAAGGAAAAAACAACACTCAGAAAAACTGTGGGGTTTTTCTGTTGCCTTTTCTCCTCTGACCTAATTACCTTGCAAGATCCCATTGGTTTGAGTAGAGAATAGTTGCCCTTTGTTGCCTGGAAGCCCCTTTTGTGGCAGGGCACATAGTCAAGTTCAAGTTTGGTTTTGCTTCAAGGTGATGTTGATTCTGGTTGTTCTGGGCTGTCTCTTCTGGGTTCTTCTAGGCCAGTGGTTCTAAGCCTTCCTAATGCCACGACCCTTTAATACAGTTCCTCATGTTGTGGTGACCCCCAACCATAAAATTATTTTCATTGCTACAGTACCAACACAAACTGTGGGCATGGTACCTCTGCTCCTGCTCTTGGCTTGTGACCCGGGGATCTGGATGTCGTCTTCCAGTGACTCAGAACGGTAGGGCATTTAACCACACAGCTGCCACATTGAAAATCATGCCAGCATAAAGGGTAGTGGAAAGACAATGACACCAGGGTCACAGGTGACTATGAATGGAATGGGCTGACCTACAGATGGTGACCACAATGGCCAGGGGCAGGAGGAATGGCTTCTTCAGGATCTAGGGGATGTTTGGAGAGGAAGCGCCATTGTTGAAGATGACTCTTCTGGAGGAAGGCCATCATAGTCACGAGGACAAGGGTCTAGAGCTGTGACAGGCATGGTGAGTTCAGGGGACCTCAGAGGGAATGCTTTATTGGGCTTTATTGGGAATGAATGAATGAATGAGTGAATGGATGAATTTATCGTATCAGAAATATGCTGTCTCCTGACCCTGCAACAGTCAAGCCTCCTTAATGACCCAGATGGTGGGTGGCTGATTGAAACCATATGCTGAAAGTCTCCTGGCATGGTAGGAGGGGGCCTCACTCCAAATGCCATGCTGAGAAAGGAGCTGCCTCAGACCCTTCACTGCCCCCATGAGGGAGGGGACCTTGCTGTGGCTTGCTGGATGAGTCCCTGTTCCATGAAGAGCTCCATCCTCTGTGGCAGACAGCAAAGACAGGGCCAGGTGGTGGCTTGTCTCAACTCTCCCCTGCATCTTAGACATGCCTGTCCTGGGAGATGTCTGTCCCAGAAACCAGTCTTTAAAAAACTTCCTACCTGCCTAGGGACCCAGGGAAGCCTGTGCCCTGCCCTCCCCTCTGGCCTCGGCTGCAGCAAATGTCTCCTCTCAGGGGCTCAGTTCCCAGTAGCCACCTTAATCACATGTTGAGGCGCCTATTTTAGTTACATAAACAGAGTTGTCTACATTTGAATTCCAGGGCTGGCTACAGGAATTTGTAAACAGCGTGGTGTACGTGTTTCACAGAAAGTTGCCAGGACATGCTCCCTTTCCCACTAGACTGTTGTCCAGTTTTCCCTTTTATAGAGAGTCTGGCTGGGAAAGAGACAGAAATTATTTGGGAATGGAAGACGATCTCTCAGGAAAATTCCTCTTCCTCCCTCAGGCACTATGACCTTGTCTTCCTCAGTCCTGAGGTCTGATTCAAAGTGAAGACTGCTCCTGAGTTACGAATCTCTCCTAAATCCCAGCACCTCATAAACATAGGTATAAACCTCCTGGGAAACCAACTGGGGGGGATTTTATTTCCAGAGGGTAAAGGAATTTTGAAGTTTGAGGCCGATTCTGAAAATTGTTGGACACTGCTGTCTGCGCCAGGCCCCCATGTGACATCATGATATCTCTTTTCTACTCCCTTCCAGGAGCTTTCTTGAGCTTCCAGAAGGGGCTTACAAGGATCTCAAGTGATGATGTTGGTAGCCCCAAGGAAAAGAGGGGCATTCACTTTTTTCTTCCATTTAATAACCATTAATAAAACATCTGTTCAAATTAGATGCGATGTTCAGCACCATGGGCCTTAGAAAACGTATAACACAAATTATTGTCATCAAAAAGCTGGAGTGAAAGGTGGAAGTGTTAAAAGTCACCTAGCTGGATTTGGGATGGCAAAGGAGATTGAGCTTTTCTTAACCAATGTTTGCTGAATGAATGAATGAATGAGCAAATGGATGAATAATTCTCTATTGTTGAGAATGAAGCCTGCTACCATGGTTGAAATTGAATCTTAATCTTAAATTCGATTCAGCTTAACTTTTGCTCAAATTTGAAGCAAGATTTACAAACCACCCTGCTTTGCCTAGGACTGAGGGGGTTCCCAGGACACTCAGGCAAACGAGCCCAAATTGGTCACCCTATTTAAAATTCAAAGAAAAGAGAAGTGGGAAGAAGAGAATTTATCTTATCAGAAATATGCAAATGAGGAAAAACAACTCCGAGAAGTACCTGGGACATGTGACATAGAGAAAAAAGTTGTCTTTCTCCTTCATGGGAGAATGAAAAAGAAAATAATCTGTCCACATAGAAAGAAACGGGGAGAAATTAGTAGGCTATGAGGACTTGGGCAAAACAAAAAGACTTAAGTTTTTTTTAGTTTTTTGCAGTTTTGGGTGGAGATCAGGCTTAAACCCGCCACACCTGGTATATAGGGCCAGGTACTCCTTGAGCCGCAAGCACCGCCCAAGACTTAAGTTCTTAAAACAGTTTTAAACAAGCCCAGATGTGTTTTAACTGTGTCTGCACAGAGAACCTCAAAGAAATTCAAGCCTTTAATCACTCAGAATGCTGTAAGGGTCGGTAACACATCTATTTCTCAGGAGCATCAGTATTCAGACAATTTGAAGTTAGAGTAAGCAGCATTTTAAAGCAATGGATGTTTAGGGGAAAGGTGTTATACCTGGATGTTGTATTCCTTTAATTTTTGCTGTGGGATATATCCCTTTTGGAAAGGTGTTCAGATGTTAATAGTGAATTTTAAGAAAGAAGGGATATCTGCCATTTTAATAAGGAACTTAATGTGCTAGAAATGCTATGGTTGGGTTGGAAGCATGCACCATGGTATGAGAATCAGCCCTTTTGAGCTATGCTGGTCTGCTGAATTAATAAAGCTTTGCTCTGGCGCCACCTGGCTGCTGCTACCCAAATTTCAAGTATAAACCCCAGCAGAGAAAAGCACATTGCACATTTAAGCTCAAAAAATGCCAGGAAAGGCCATTTTGATCACCAAAGACAGCTTGCGCAAAAGAACAACCTAGACTTGATTGCTTTATTCCAAAACTTTTGATTGAAAGCATATGAGCTTTGGTAGCGACCTCATCTGTCAGCTAGGGTTCTTTGTAACACCTTGCAGGGTTGACATAAAGACCAGAGCCATGGTGTGTAAAGTTCCTCATCCATTGCCCAGAACACAGTAGGTGCTCCACAAACGAAAGTAGCTGAGCTGATAGCAAGGGCTGTTGGTATTACTGACAGGCAGGGGGAAGCCTAAAGAAGCAAGCCCTGTATTCTCAGTTCAGATTGCATTTGAACTTTGGTGCTGTTAGTGATTTCCTGGGAGCAGGTAACACAGTGTTGCTTTAAGAGTCAAAACATGCAAGAATCTGCAAGTGTAACTGCAGCCTAGTTTCTCTAATGGAAGCAAAGTACAAGGTCAAATTTCCTGAGCAAGACTTTTCCCAGAGCAAGGATCTCAGCTCATGCCCAATCTTTGACAAGTTTCCAGAGATGTTGAGAAGAGGAGACAGTTTGACCCAAGACTAGACCAAAAGGGACGGTAATAAGAATCCAGAAGGATCTCAAGAGGGAGAAGTGATGGTCAGGTCCTTTCTCGGCATCTCGGCTCCTCTGAAATCAATGGGCTAGACAAGATAATCCTGAAGGCCCCAGAGAGTTCTAACATTCTTGAGTCCCAGGGATAAAAAATACACAGCCTTGGCTCGGTGCCTGTAGCTAAAGCAGCTAAGGCGCTAGCCACATACAACAGAGCTGGTGGGTTTGAATCCAGCCCAGGCCTGCCAAATGACAATGACAACTACAACCAAAAAATAGCTGGGCATTGTGGCAGGTGACTGTAGTCCGAGCTACTTTGGAGGCTGAGGCAAGAGAATCGCTTAAGCCAGGAGCTGGAGGTTGCTGTGAGCTGTGATGCCACGACACTCTACCTAGGGTGACAGCTTGAGGCTCTGTCTCAAAAAAAAAAAAAATACACAGCCTTGCTGGTGAGGATTTTGAGCAGCTGGAATTTTCATTCGTTGCTGATAGGAATGCAAAACAGTACAGCAATTCAGGACACTAATTTGGCAGGCAGGTTCTTATAAAGCTCAACGTGCTTTGCCATATAACCCGAGGGTTGCACCTTTGAGTGTTTGGCTCAAAGAAATGAAAATTTCTGTTCACACCACAACCTATACATTAACGTTCACAGTAGTTCTATTTGTAATAGCAAAAGAAGTAGAAACCAATAAAATTTCCTTCAACAGTAAATGAATGGTTAAACATCCCTAGAATAGAATACTACCCAGCAATAAAAAGAAACTAGCTGTTGTCACACAGGACGACTTGGATGAGGGCCTCCTGCTCAGTGGCAAAAAGTTGATCTCCAAAGGTTACCTACTGTATGTTTTTATTTCTATAACATTCTCGAAATGACAGATTTATAGAAAGGGATACCTAGTTAGTAGTTACCAGGGGCTAGACATGGGGGGCGGTGGTCAGGAGAGTTCCTCATAGATGATAGAATAGTTCCATGCCTTGATTGTGGTGGTAATACCTAAATGTATATAGCAGATAAAATTGCATCAAACTACACACACATAAGGGCATGTAAATGTGGTGATATCTAAGTGTGGCCAATTTCCTACTTTTTATTCTATTCTGTAGTTATGTCCCATATTACCATTGGGGGAAGCTGGGTAAAGGGTACATGGAATTCAATATTTTTGCAATTTCATGTAAGTCTATAATTATTTCCAAAAATTTTTTTAGAAAGAGAAATGTTTAGAGTGGTTGTATCCATTGTCCTTTAAAATTAAAAAAAAAAGTGGAAAAAGAAAAAGCAAACCCCAAAGCCTCTCCATGGACTGTTGTCAGTTGGCTCAGGCAGCAGAGAGAGCGCCACCTTCCCAGGGAGCATCAAAGCAGGTTTTTATTGTCTCTGCAGAGGTGAAAGCCCCTGGATTTCGCCTGTTGTTTATGAGCCATGTGTGCTTGGCAGCACTGTGGGGACACGGTGTGGCCATTTCGAACACCACAGCCTCCAAGTATAGATTTTCTTTCTCTAGCTCTAGCAAAGGGGAACCTAATGCAAACATGCTATGCAGGCAGGCTTGAAAGGCAATAAACTAGAATGGGGCTGTCAGGAATTCCCCAGATGTGGACAGTAGGTTCCCCTGGGCCAACCCCTTTCTGGATGCTCAGCAAAGCTGTGCTGTCTCCTTAAGGTTGTTATCAGAAGCAAACTCTTCAAGCCACCACCCTTTTGAACCTAGAGGGGTCTGGAGACGAGTTTTCTCTAAGATAAGACAGGAATCATGGGCTTATTCAAATTTTCAAGGAGATGGAATTCTTTGGAAACATTCTCCAGAGGAGCAGGTGCTCAGCTTTGGGGGACATCCTCCTGAGGGCAAATCTGAGAGCATCAGGAAAGCAGAGAGCGGGAATCTGTGGTGATGGGGGTGTTCCCAGGGAGCAGCTGGGGGTGTTTTCTGCCCTGAACACTCTCCATCCTGGGCTTCTGCCTTTGAATCAGAAACAGAAGTTCCTGGAGAAAACCCATCTGAAAATTTGCCTAAACAAAGGGCTCTGGGAGGAAGGAGAGATGGTGTCAAGAATACACCTGTGGGCTGTGGGGTGGGGGTGGGGGCGGCACCTGTGGCTCAGCGAGTAGAGCTCTGGCCCCATATAACGAGGGTGGCAGGTTCAAACCCGGCCCCGGCCCAACTGCAAAACAAACAAACAAAAAAATAGCCGGGCATTGTGGCGGGCGCCTGTAGTCCCAGCTTCTTGGGAGGCTGAGGCAAGAGAATCGCCTAAGCCCAGGAGTTGGAGGTTGCTGTGAGCTGTGTGACACCATGGCACTCTATTGAGGGTGATAAAGTGAGACTCTGTCTCTACAAAAAAAAAAAAAAAAAAGGAAGAATACACTTGTCGGGCAGCACTTGTGGCTCAAAGGAGTAGGGTGCCAGTCCCATTGGCCGGAGGTGTGAGTTCAAACCCAGCCCCAGCCAAAAAAAAAAAAAAAAAAAGAATACACCTGTCTGAAAAATGATGTAACATTTAACAAACATTGAATAAAAACATGAAACGTTTTTATTTCCAAACAAATAAAATAGTTAAGTCTTTATACAGAACTAAAATAATTTCTATTAACACATAGATGTTTTAATTATTCTTTGACGTTTCTGCTTTTAACCTTTCAGATTTTCTTTAATTAGAGCCTATATATACCATGATTTTGGATACACATATACAGAGTGAAATGATTACTGAAGTCAAGCCAAGGGCCATATAATTTTATGTACTATTAACATATTTACATTATTCATTAGCATATCCATGTTCTCTCTCTGTATGAGGAGTGGGGTGGTAAAAACACATAAGATCAGATCTCTTAGCAAATTTCCAGCATACAATGTTTACCACAAATGTTCTTAGTCAAAACCAGACGACCCCCCCCGCCACACACACACACATCTGGAAAGGGTTTTGCAGGATACCTGAAGAGGAACCTGCGTTCTAAGCAGAGACTGAAAAGGCAGCCCTGACTCTTGGCAAAACTGGAAAGCAGACAGAGCTCACCAGAGCCCTTCGCTGGTCCCCTGTTTGTGTAGATCTGCTCTTAACTATAAGAGCCCTCTGGCCTCTTATTCCCTGGGGGAAATGAAGCCTCCCACCCCCAGCTGCTACCTCAAGTTCCAGGTCTTCCTCCCTCAGCTTCCCATCCGATTTTAACTCCACCTTATCTGTGGCCTGCACCTTGGAGGGTCTTCCCTGTTTGTTCTGATTCTCTTAGAAAGGGAAGAAGGAAAGGAAACTGAGGTGTCCTTTGACTTTAGAGGGCAAAAGAGGTACACTGACACTTCGTGGCACGGTTCTCAATGCAGCAAAGCAGCCAGCAAATCCAGGGAGCTGTACCTGGACTAGCATCTCAAAAGCTCCCTTTTAATACGACGTTGCTTATTTTGTTGCTAAACAAAAGTAATGGATGTGTTCAGAGAGTCCTTGGTGAAAATAGTGGAAATAGTGGTGCTTGTTTGTAGCTTAGAGAAGAAGAAAATTCCTGTAGTTCCTCAGTCAAATGGTGTTATCTGCTCCAGAATTGTGCCATCTCTTCTAATATTCTGGAATGGACACAGAGGAAGAAGAAGCTTGGTGTGTAGCTGCATGAAACTACCGGAAGGTCTTAACAGCCATTTCCAGTTTTTCCCAGTCCAGTGTGCTCACGCTAAAAGCTTCAAAGAAAGCTTCCTATTTCATGAGCTCCATTTAGAAACTTAAAGTATTGCTTATGTTTTTGAAAAAGTGAAAAGTGTCTTTTTCCAGCTTCATTTTTATTGGAAACTCAGTACCTTGTAAATAGATGGGGTTGTTGATTTTGTCACAGCCAGAATCTAGAACTGTCACCATCATTTTGGGATACAAGGAGAGATTTTGTTCAACCAGACACAGAGTGAGCAATTCAGATGAAGTCTCTGCTGTCATGAAGCTCAAGTTCTTTTAGAGACAGGAAGAGAAAAAGACAATAAAACAGGATAACTGTGGAATTCAAAGAGGCCATGCTCAGTTGTGCAGGCTGTACACAGACTCCATTCACACTCTAGTCTAAATAAATGCTGCCCTGGGTTGTGCACTGCCTTGATGGTACAACAGTTTGTGGCAGGCCTGCACAATTCAGATAGTAAAAGATACTATGAGGAAAATAAAACAGGGTGACTGGTGACTGAGTGGCAGTCTGTATTACAGATTGGGTGGGCAGGAATAAGCCTGTATGAGGAAGATGTCATTTGAAATGAAGAAGGAAGAAGCCAAGACCTGGGAGAAGAGCATTAGAGGCAGAGGGAACAGCTGATGCAAAGGTGTATGGCCAACTGAACAACAGACCCTCAAAGAGGCCTAGGGTCCTAGTCGCAAGAAGCTGGGAGTCTGTTACTTTACATGGTCAAATGGACTTTGCAGATGTGATTAAAGTTGAAAATCTTGAGATGGGGAGATGATCCTGCGTTATCCAGATGAGCCAAACAACTACAGGGGTCCTCATAAGGAGCATGCAAGAGAGTCAGAGTGAGTGATAGAAGGTGTGACCATGAAAGCAGACTTCAGAATGATTCCAGGAAGAGGGCCAAAAGCTAAAGAATGTAGGTGGCCACTAGGAGCTGGAAAAGGGGAAAAAAAGGATTGATTGTCCCCATTGAGCTTTCAAAAGGAGCCACTCCAGCTGACACCTTGATTTTAGCCTATTGAAATCCACTTTGGACTTCTGACCTTTAGAACTTTAAGATAATAAATTCGTGTTGTTTTAAGTCATGAAGTTTGTTGTGATTTTTTACAACAATGAGAAACTAGTACAGATGCTAAGGCAGAAACAAAAAGAGCAGGGAACAGGATGAGGCTATGTGAGAAGAGGAGGTAAGAACAGACCAGAGCTTCTGCATGGGCTGGTGGGTGGCACGGCCTGCTCTGGATTTTATTGTGAAAGTGATAGGAAACCAATAGAGATATTTAGGCAGGGAAGTACCATGCTCTGGTTTATTCCAAAAGATCACACTGGTTGCCCTTGGAGATGTGTGAATGCAACAAAGACTGGAAGGCCAGAGTTAGTGACCAAATCAGCAGTCTAGGGGCAGTTGAAGGTGATTTGGAGAGAAGTCACTGTGCTGGGTTGTGTTTTGAAGTGTTGAGTTAAAACAAAATAACCAGCAGAGTAGCAAGAAACACGTCTGGATTTATTGCTTGCCAGGCAAGGGAGACAAGTTCAAGGGTGCTTTTTGTACAGACACAGAATATAACTGTGTTTGAGGCAACAAAGAGAAAGTACAGAAGAAAGGCGAGATGCTGAGATCAGGTGTTGGCTTATGAGATAGACTGTAACTCTTCTTTGCAATTGGCCCTTACACTAGTTTATGACACAAAAGCCCAGACATCGTTTTCAAAGAATTTGGGATGGGTCATTAAGGTTCTGGTGGGTTCAGTCTCATCCAGTGAGCAAATTGATGTATATTCATCCTTAAGATGTGTAGAAAATTTTCTTTAATAGGAGGCAGAGGCAACAATATTTGCTAATTATTAATAATTGGATATGGGAAATGAGGAAAAGAAAGAAATCAAAGCTAATTCTTAGGTTTCATGCCTACATAGAAGGAGAGTGGAAACACTTTACTGTGCTGGGGATGAGCAGGTTTAATGGGAGAATTACGAGTTGTGTTTGGACATTTGAAGTCAAAATGGCCTTTAGAAATCCTAGTGCAGATGTCCAGTAAACATTTAGATAGCTGATTCTGAAGTTCAGAGGAGAGGACTGGGCTGGATATGTATTAAATACATTTACAAGTCACCTACATACAAGGATTTTTAAGAAATTAACTTTACTGTGCTATAGTTTACATAAAATTATATACACCCATTTTTAAGAGTATAGTACAAAGAGAACCACTACCACAATCAAGGATACAGAACAATTCAATTGCCCTAACAGTTTCTTTCAATCCTTTACAGTTTATCTTCCCCTCACCTGGATACAGGGAAGAAATGATCTGACTTCTCTCACTACAGATTACTGTTTTCTTTCTGGAGTTTCTAAGAAGAAAATCACACAGTAAAATCTATTTGCTCAGGCAACATTTTTTAGTCTCATCAAAGTTGTTGCATGTATCATTAATATGTTTCCTTTCATTGTTGAGAAATATCTCATTGTAAAGATATGCCACAATTTGTTTATCCATTTATTTGTTGAAGGATATTTGGATTATTTCTAGGTTTTAGCTATTGTGATTAAAACTTCTATGAACATTCATGAGTCTCTGTATGAACATACTTTAAAGCTTCTCTTTGGTAAACACCTAGAAGAGGCATTGTTTGGGGCCATCTGGTAACTTTTTAAGAAACCACCAAAGGTTTCCAAGTGGTTGGATCATTTTACATTCCCACCAGTGATAAATGAAAATTCCAATTGCCCCACATCCTCATCAATACTTAGTATGTCGGTCTTTTCAAATTTTTCCATTCAAGTGGGTGTGTAGTGGTTTCGCATTGTGGTTATTAGTTACACTTCCAAAGCTGCTGAGTATTTACACATTTATTGTATAATCTCCTTTGGTAAAGTGTCTGTTTAAATCTTGTGTCCATTATTATTGAGTCATTTGTTTTGTTTTCAAATTATGAGTACTTTGTATATTTTAGATACAAGTCTGTTGTGATTATTTCCCCCAATCTATTACTTACCTTTTTATTTCTTAATTGTGTTCTTCAAAGATAAGATTTTATTATTGGTTGGTGATGTACTGGCATGTATTATATGACTGCACAGTTGATGAGCTCTAATATTACACTGAGACCTTGGGAAAAAAGAGATAAAAAAAGATTTTATTATTGAAAAAGTCCAATATTTTTCTTTCATCATTCATATGTTTACTGCTGTATCTTTGTTTTATTTTATCTTAAAGTGTGAATTTCTTTGAAGTAATTCTTCCTACAGTTTTTAAGCTTTCTTTAACTTGTGACTTGGTTTTTTTAAAAAGCAATTTTGGAAAAATATCAATCACTATTGCTCTAAATATTCCTTCTCCTCTCTTTCTGAGACTCCAATTGTACTTCTGTTAGTCCCTTTCCACGTATCTCTTGCACTTTTTTTTGTATGTTCTATCATTTTTTCCTGTGCTTCATTGTAGATATTTTCTGCTGATTAAGTTTCCAACTCACTAATCCTCTCTGTAGCTTTGCTAATGCTGCTAGTAAATTCATCCGCTATATCAGCAGTTCTCAACCTTCCTAATGCCGTGAACCTTTAATACAGTTCAAAGGGGTTGGGACCCACAGATTGAGAACTGCTGCACTATATAAATACAGCTAAAAAGTAGATTTATAGTGTTCTGCAGACATTCTACTTATTCTTGAGTTGCCTTTGGAAATTTATATTTTTCTGGAAAACTATGTATTTCATCCAAATCTTCCACTTGTGTTTCTAGAGTAACTACTTTTTATTTAGTTGATTCTATTTTGTTTTCTCTTCTGTCAATATCTATACTTACTTTTAAAGTTTTATTTATTTTATATTTTTAGTTTACTTCATTGTTCTTCTTTTGCTTTTTGAATTAAATTTATTTCTATCATTTTCTCTTTTAATGAATTCATTTAACCCATAAATTTTCCTCCAAGATCCACTTTGTCTGCTTCACAGTTTTCATATGCAGCATTTCCTATGTTATTTAATATCTTCTTATTTCTGTAATGTTTTCCTCTTTAATCATGAGGTAAGTGGTGATGTATTTTTTTTTTTTTTTTGATTTTCAGTTATCTCAGGGTTTGGCAACTGTATTTTTATTGTTGATTTGTAACTTAATTGTATTGTGATCACAGAACCCAGTCTGTATAAAGCTGATATTTGAAAAGCTGATGAGACTTCATTTGAGACCCAGCACATGGTCAACTTTCAAAACCACTTTATCAACACTTGTAAACAATGCCTACCATTTATTGGTTGAATGTATGGTTCTCTCTATGTATCTATGCAATGTTGACAATTTTATTACTCAAATGTTCTCTATGTTTACTGTTTCTTAAAAAAATCTATCAGGTTCTGAAAGCAAATTTCTATCATTCTGGGTGCCTCAATTTCTTATAAATATGCCCATTTTGCTTCAAGTATTTTGAGTCTACACACCTGTGCATGATTTTATTATCTTCCTCGCAGATTGTTTCTTTTATGTAATATTAAATTTTAGCAACATTTAATATTCTATAAATTAGATGAAATTTTACCTTTCTTAGATTTCTGCAGTTTAGCTTTAGCTTGGTTTGTTTTTTCTTCACTTTATTTTCAACATTTTCTGGTTTTATTTTAGACATATATTTTTAAAGAAGTATATAGATAAATTTTGTTATTCATTTTCATAACACTAGTCTTTTAATATTTTTTTATTTAAGGATATTGTGATTATTGATGTATTTGTATGTTATCTTGATTGGGGAATGCTATAACAAAAATATCATAAACAGGGAGACTTATAAACACCAAAAATGTACTGCTTATAGTTTCAGAGGCTGGGAAGTCTAAGATCAAGGCACCTGCAGATTCATACCTGGTGAGGTCTTCCCCAACAGTCAATAGACGGCATCTTTTCCTTCTGTCATCCCATGGAGGGAGGGGCCAGGCTCTCTGGGGCCTCTTTTATAAGGGCACTGACTCCATTCACAAAGGCTCTACCCTCTTGACCTAATCACCTCCCAAAAGCTCCACTCCCTAATAATATCACATTGTGAGTTACGATTTCAATACACGAATCTTCAAGAGACATAAACATTCATGCCAGAGCAGATAAATTTCTACCACCGTATTTAGTGATTTCTGTTTAAAAGGTTTTTTTCTAAAGTGTTTTCCCTACTTTGCTTTCCAGTGGATGGATAAAACTTTCTACAGTTGCTTTTATCGAAATTAACAATGAATTTTGCTGCATTCTGATATATAGTTTTTGTTTCTCTTTCACTCATAATTATCCATACAATTTTTTTTTTTTTTGGCCGTTTTTAGCCAGGGCCAGGTTTGAACCTGCCACCTCTGTATATGGGGCTGGCGCACTACTCTGTTGAGCCATGGGCACCGCCCTACCCATACATTTTTGACATGATAGTGTGTTCCATATGAGGTTCAAGACTATTCCACCCTGGAAGAACTCATTCAAGCAAAATGGCAGAGCCTTCCCTTAAAATAAGATTTCAGGGCAGATAAAGTTTACCTTTTATATTATTTGCACAATTTTGCTTTGTCTTAATTCATTTTTAAAAGACCATCACATTTTACATGAAAAAGATTATTTTTATATTCTGCTTGTGTGAAACAAATATATTTATAATGCCACAAAGAAAAATAGAGTGCAAAATTTTGTGGGTATGTGATTATGTGCATTTCCCTTCTGAAAGGAGCGTATTTATGTGTACCATGTTCTCAGAATTCATGACTTTAAATGGTTAAGAACATTGTGAAAGAAAAGGTTCTTCCATCAGATGTATTTGGGAAATGCTGCATAAAATACCCTCCTTTGGGAATTTGCCATGCTTGGATCATCTTAAAGACTAAGAACTCCCACCATAAAGAAACCTCTAACTTTGTTAAGCCAGAGTTATCCAGGTTACTCTGACTTTAGAACCCTTGTTTCTGATGTTAATTTGGCCGCCCACTGCACATGATGGGAAATGGTGCTCTAGAATATTCTCAATCTCTAGAATACACCAGACTTTGGGGAGCTGTTTTATAAACTTCTACTGAACTCAGTTTTGACTTTGAACACCCAGCCAATTTTGAGGAACTTCATAAGATACAGGTCAACATCTGGTTTCAACAAGGCAGAGATTTTAAGGTACAATATTCAAGAAAAAGAGAGAGAAGGATCTCAGCCTAGGAGAGAGTTGAAGAGAATTTTCAGGATGGTGGTGAAGAAAAATCCCCAAAGGACAGCTTTATGCAGGCTTAGGGAGTAACCAATCCAGGGTGGAGTAGGAGAATGGAGCCCTGAGGATGGTTTTAGGGAAAAAACAAAACTGATGGATTATGTGATGAGGCAGGCCAAGTAGGAAATTATATTAAGGATATGCTTCTTAACCATTGAAGACTATAGGAAGAGGTTCAAAGATGTCTAGATAAAAATGAAAAAAAAAAGAGAGAGAAAGAAGGAAAGAAAGATTAACTACTAAAGAAAAAAAAAACTTGCATAGGGGAGATATAATTAGAGTTTGCTACTTAGCTTACCAAGTAACCATAGTTAAACCATCACAACAGTGCAAACTCTAAAGTTGGATTTAACCTAAATTGTGATGTGACTATATTAAAGAAGGATGTGAGGGGCAGCACCTGTGGCTCAGTGAGTAGGGCACTGGCCCCATATGCCACAGGTGGTGGGTTCAAACCCAGCCCCAGCCAAAAAAAAGAAAAAAGTTATAAAGAAGGATGTGGAGGAGGGAAGAGGGTGAGGCCCTTGAGGCTAAAATACTCATCCACCATAACAGGAAGTTACTAGGTAGAGTAGCCAATGTATCCATTGTAGGCTACCTCCTAGCACAGCGGTTCTCAACCTGTGGGTTGTGACCCCTTTGGAGGGTTGAATGACCCTTTCACAGGGGTTGCCTAAGACCATAGGAAAACACATATTTCTTTTTTTTTTTTTTTTTGAGACAGAGCCTGAAGCTGTCACCCTGGATAGAGTGCTCTGGCATCACAGCTCACAGCAACCTCCAATTCCTGGGCTCAAGCGAGTCTCTTGCCTCTGCCTCCCAAGTAGATAGGGCCACAGGCGCCTGCCACAACGCCCGGCCATTTTTTGGTTGCAGCCGTCATTGTTGTTTGGCGGGCCCGGGCTGGATTCGAACCCACCAGCTCAGGTGTACGTGGCTGGTGCCTTAGCTCGTTGAGCCACAGGCGCCGAGCCAGTTTTTCTATTTTTTTTAATAAATCCTTTTATTTCTATTTTTTTCTCTTTTTTAATTTTTACTATTTTTTATTAAATCATAACTTTGTACATTGATGCATTTATGTGGTTCTGGGCACTGCTTTGATATACAATGTGAAATGCTGACATTGAACTAAGTAACACATCATCACAATTATACTCATTTCTTAATAGTTTTGAAATGTACCACTGCATCATGCACATTAGGTAAGGTCCATAGTTTTTCTATTTTTAGTAGAGACAGAGTCTTGCTCTTGCTCAGTCTGGTCTTTAACTCTTTTTTTTTTTTTTAATTTATAAACATCCAGTTTTACTTTGAAGAAAGTGGTTTATACAAGAAAAAAATATACAGAACTCAGATCCAACAAAAAATATTCTTTTCTACATCAAAATATTGATAAATGAAGTTATTCAGGAACATTTTAAATTAAAATGTCATATTGGTATTGCTTTTATAATTTTTTTTTATTATTATTAAATCATAGCTGTGAACATTAGCACACTCAAGGGGTACAATGTGCTGGTTTCATATACAATCTGAACTATATTCGTCAAACTGATTAACATAGCCTTCATGGCATTTTCTTAGTTATTGTAGGAAGACATTTGTGTTCTGCATTTAGTAAGTTTCACCTGTCCCCTTCTAAGATGCACCGTAGGTGTGGCCCCACCTATTACCCTCCCTGGTCTTTAACTCTTGAGCTCAGGCAATCCACTCGCCTCAGCCTCCCCGAGTGCTAGGATTACAGGTGTGAGCCACCATGCCTGGCTCGGTCATGGATTCTTTTATGACTCAAATGGAACATATAAGTCTTCTCCCGCAAATAATGCACACTCAAAAAATTTAGTGTCTGATCTCAGGGGGATAGACCAGCCAAAGTTCTCAGTAGGAACAGACATCTCCGCTTTAGAACCACTGCTCTCACGACTGCAGGGTAACCCAGAAGGCATAGACAGCTGGCTCTACAAACTCAGCTGGTTTTCATTTGGCCCCCGCAGGGTTGGAAGGCACGGCAGTTTTTTTTAAAGTTCTGAACTAGTTGCTCAAAACTTAAACATCAGAAGATTTTGTAAGAAAAACAATCTATATTTCTCAATTCTCTTAAAAACTCCAACTCCAGGCGGCACGTGGCCCGCATTCCTAACTGAAGCTAAGCAAAGCCAGCCCCACCTGGGAGGTGTCCGCTTCCTTTCACTCCAGTCCTCCACGGCCGGGAACTTCCCTGGTCTTGAAGCTAGGGTTGCTGGCCATTTTATTAAGGGGCTTACACTGTTATTTTTCTTAAACCTCTGCCTCTGTTTTTATAAAGCCAGGTCCACTTCACTTGGGCCACGTGTCTGGCCACTGCAGGCATTGGACTTGAGATCCCTCATTTAACTCAACCTTAAACCATTCCATGGCTGAGGGAACTAGGACCCAAAAAGATTAAGAGCCTTGTCAAGGTTATATGAGGGCTGTCTTGACCTCAGGGTTCCTAACCGTGTTACGATAGGATCTGGTCTTTGTCCCCAATGGCAGGCCCAAGTCTCTTAAGACTCCTGAAATTTCCTAATAGGAGAATCTCATTTTTCATGAGGAGCCACTTTTGATTGCACATAAGTTTTTGCTAATGAGGTGAGTTAAGGTGGGGCTCTCTAGACAGTTTCAGGATGGGACCGGTCACCAGGAACACCAAGTGATTGGAGGATTGAAATTTTCAGCCCCACGCACCAACCTCCAGGAATGGGAGGGGGTGCTAGAGAGTAAGCACTATAAAAAACCCTTGAAGGGACGACCCAGTGGCTCAAACCTATAATCACTCTGGGAGGCCGAGGCAGGAGGATCCCTTGAGTTAAGGAATTCAAGACCAGAGCAAGAGGGAGACCTCATTATCTGCTAAAAATAGAAAAATTAGCCAGTGTGGTGATACATGCCTGTAGTCCCAGCTACTCGCGAGGTGGAGGCAAGAGGATCACTTGAGCTGAGGAGCTCGAAGTTGCTATGAGCTAAGCTGAAGCCACTGCATTCCACCCTGGGCAACAGAGACTCTGTCAAAAAAAAAAAAAAAGCCACTTTTCATCAACTAAAGATAAAATTTTATTTCTGACCACCATCTTTATTTTTAGTGGAATTCATTCCACCATATGAAATACATAGCTCTGGCCTCCCCCGAGGTTGATTGTGCAGCAAACTCAGTTCAGATTAGCCACCCAGTCTGCTGGAGGACACAAATGTATTTCTGCATCTTCCTGTGCTCATTTGATTTTAAAACACTGCAGGCTCTTTTAAATTCCCCACAGGTCAAGTTTCAAGTCATCAAAACTCATGGTTTGTACTGATTCCAAGAGATAAGAATCAGGTGACCTGGGCAGCTGGTGCTGGGAACTGCTTGCACAGGGGAGGGTGTGTTCCTTCCAACCCACACCTGACACCAGCCAGCCAGACGTGAGCCCCGGCTGTGTTCTGAAAATCCGTTCCTCTCTGTCTCCAGCTAAGCATCACCCCTCTTTGGGGAAATTATCCTCCACTCTGACCAGTGGCAATGTTATGGCCTAGAGGAATACATGAGAACCACTTGACCTTTTTCAGGAAGTCATCACCATTATTATAGCTTAATTTTCAAAAGCATTTCTTCCTGAATATTTATATCATCCAATCTCCGAGGACACTAACTGCTACCCCTAATAGCCCCTGTATCTGTTTTCTTCTTCGTAAGCAATTATCCTCCTCTTTCTAACCAGATACATAGCCCCAGAACAAGTACCCCACTTTCCAGTCTCCCTCGTGTCCCAAGTAGCCATGCGTTCTAACAAAAGGGATGTAAGTACAAGTATCCTGTCTAGCTTCCAGAAAGGTGGGCTACCCGGAATGTGCACATGATGGCTGGATCTCAACAAGCATTTTAGTCAAGAAGACTGAAAGCCACTTTTGGCAAGTTGGCAATATTTGTGCCTAAAGCCATTTTTCGCTATCTTCAATGAGACGCTCTTGCTTCTGCACTATAAATATGTGAAAATGGCTTTCCTCTTTATATATGAATAAACAAATGCTTTTAAAATTTTTTGTAGTAATTTTTAACATATGATTAAGATACATGTTTTTCGTTCCCTTTAAATTAAAACAACCCCTCCTCCCACACTCTACTGAAATGCTTTTGGAAGCTGAACAAAAGCACAGGGTTTTTTGTGTTTGTTGGGATCGGGTTTTTAAATTAGAATTATAGGCGTGAGCCACCACCCTCCCCAGTCTGTTTGTTGTTTTTTGATTTGAGGGTTCTTTTTTTTTGGAGACAGAGTTGCCTTTGGTAGAGTGTCATGGCATCATAGCTCGCAGCCTCAAACTCTTTTTTTTTTTGAGACAGAGCCTCAAGCTGTCACCCTGGAGAGAGCTGTGGCATCACAGCTCACAGCAACCTCCAATTCCTGGGCTCAAGCGAGTCTCCTGCCTCCACCTCACAAGTAGCTGGGACTACAGGCGCCCGCCACAACGCCCAGCCATTTCTTGGTTGCAGCCACCATTGTTGTTTGGCGGGCCCGGGCTGGATTCTAACTCACCAGCTCAGGTGCACGTGGGTGGCGCCTTAGCCCATTGAGCCACAGGTGCCGAGCCCTCAAACTCTTGAGCTCAAGTGATTCTCTGGCCTCAGCCTCCCAAGTAGCTAGAACTACAGGCGCTTGCCACAACCCCTGAGTATTTTTAGAGACAGATCTCCCTCTGGCTCAGGCTGGTCTCGAACCCATGTGCTCAGACAATCCACCCACCTTGGCCTCCCAGAGTACTAAGATTAGAGGTGTGAGCCACTACTCCTGAACTGATTTTTGTTTTAAGGTATTCTACAAGTGATAGAGAACCACTATTTCCACATCTATTAACTTTGTATTCTGTAGTCTGCATCTCTTGTTCTCACTATGAACATTTTATTTTTATTTTATTATTTTTTTTCTTTTCATGGAGACAGAGTCTCACTTTATTGCCCTCGGTAGAGTGCCATGGCATCACAGCTCACAGCAACCTACAACTCCTGGGCTTAGGTGATCCTCTTGCCTCAGCCTCCCGAGTAACTGGGACTACAGGTGCCCGCCCCAACGCCTGGCTTTTTTTTTGTTGCAATTTTGCCAGGGCTGGGTTTGAGCCCACCACCCTCGGTATATGGAGCTGGCGCCCTCCCCACTTAACCACAGGTGCCACCCTTATTTTTTTTTTTTTTTTCGTGAGACAGAGCCTCAAGTTGTCATCCTGGGTAGAGTGCCAGGGCATCAAAGCTCACAGCAACCTCCAACTCCTGGGCTCAAGTGATTCTCCTGCCTCAGCCTCCCAAGTAGCTGGGACTACAGGTGCCCGCCACAACACCTGGCTATTTTTTGGTTGTAGCTGTCATTGTTGTTTGGTGGGGCCGGGCTGGATTCAAACCCGCCTGCTCAGGTGTATGTGGCTGTTGCCTTAGCTGCTTGAGCCACAGTCGCCAAGCCACACTATGAACATTTTAATCACACTCAGCTCTAATCCTGGAATTTTCATTTCTAAGAGGGTAAGTGCAGACCACTGTTACACACATCTGGTCACCACTAGGTAATGTTGACTCTACATTGTGAAATGGGTTAACTAAATACATTGCTTTCCATTTTAACGTGAAAGGTTTTGAGGTGAATTCCAGCCATCCCACTCTGTTCCCAAATCACCAGTTTCAATTATATTCATAAATTATTAAAGCTAATAGACCCTCATAATATAATAACAAATGTAGGTAATCAAAACGGGGTAAAGCAGAAACAAAATATATCGTCAGCCTTTCGGAATTTTTGTAAAGCTACTATAGTTCTAAGGAGAGCTGACATCTTGCTTGCACACAGTGAGTATTCAGAAATATTAATATTCTTCCATCTGGTGGTGAATATCATTAGAGGGAGCAGAACCAATTTTCGCATAAAACATCAAGGCCACATCTCCAAACAGGCTGCTTCACGATGAGGAACACTGATAGGACCCAAATGCCCCTTACAGAGCAGGGTCCAGCAGATGAGTGGGGTTCATTGCAGAGATTCACGGGGACTAGAAAGAAACCTCAGCCCCACAGCCAGGTGGCTCCAGGACCAGCCAGGCCTCCTGGAGATGGAACTGTGCTTTGGGGACCTGTGACCCTCTGTAGCAGGCTTTGGGGGCCTCCTACTTAAGGGTCCCCCTATTGCATGGTCTTGACCACTCTCTGCCTCTACGTCTCCTATTCCTGCTGCTATTGATTAACTAACTGACTTTGGTGCCTCAGATTCAAAGGCCCAAGAGAGACATGTGCATTGGTCCGCCCATCACTTTGCAAACCAGGCTGCCTTTGCTTCACAAAGCTTTCATAACAAGCCATTTCACAAGTCACGGGCCAGCCCATAGGTAGGTTTCTCTGGGGTCAGGTGTCTACCTTGCATCAGTTGGCTTGGCCAGGGTGACAGGCTACGTGGCCAACTTTCTCCAGATGCACGGTGGCCATGGAAGACCCTCACCACATGGCAGGTGGAACTGGTAAAACCATCTGTCTGCAGAGTTGAGAAAAGAAGGTCATGTGTCCGTCAAATGCCAAATTCGGGAGGGTGTGAAAAGCAAAGATTATTTTATTTCCCCTCAAAATGTCCCTCACTGATTTCACCTTCCTCTCTGCCGTTTCGCCATACAGACTTCTATTTTTTTTCAATCACCTCCCCTGCCCATTTTCTCCTTTGTACCTACAAATGTGTAGTTTCTTCTGTCTGGAATTCTGGAATATTCCTTCCACATCTTTTCAACAATGCCTACTCCTTAAGGAAGTTTGTCAGACTCCCAGACTGAATCCAGTTTCTCCCTTTATAAGCTCCAATATTAACTTGTATCTCCCCTACCATCGAATTTCCACTATTTATAATTATAATATTTCATATCTCTTTCCAGTTGCCTGAAGCTCATTGAGGGCAAGAATTTTTCTCTTGTCACCCCTATTTCTGCAATATCTGGTCCAGCTCCTAACACTTAATGGAACTTAGTAAATACTCATAGAATAAGTCAGTTTTGCCAGCATGCTATCTGGACAGAATACTTTTCATCTAAGGAGAATGAACAACATCCTCCCCCCAACAATCTCAGTGCCAGAACCCTAATACAACGGTTTAGATTTGCATTAGCAACTCGAGAAAAATTGGTCTCGCATCTGGATGGGTGGGACAGTCCTCAGGTATGTCCTTGGGAAATAACTCTGGACAGAATATGGCTGGCATGCAGGAGAGGAAGGGGGCCAGGCCCCGTGGTAGACCAAGTAATGAACAGGTCCCTGTGCAGGGAAGGTCAGGGGTGACGTCCTCCCCCGGCTCTGCCTTTTGACTCCCACACCTCACCCCAGCCTCCCTCAAAGGAGCCATTCCAGGGCCACGCTGGAACAGCAAACACGGGATTTTGTTTGCTGACTTGGCTTAGCAACAAGGCCTTGCTCTGACCTTTTCTCTGCACAATATTAAAGAGGAAGTGTGCATTTAAAATGGGATTGCACGTTTCCCAGGAATATTGCCACACTTTAAAGGGAAACTCCTCGGCTGAGCATTGCTGTCTGGAATGAGCACGCGTGTCTGCCCCTGTGCAGGCGCTCTCCCCATAGGTAGCGGGGCCAGCCCGGTCACCGGGAAGCCCTGCCGGGCAAGTGCCATGCTGGTCCTCCAGCTCAGGTTGCCAGGGACTTGGCTGAAGGGGCCAGACACCTCGGGTTATCTAGATTCACGGTGAGTTGTTTTTAGGGTGTGCAAAGACCTAAAAGAGGAACCAGTCACAGAGTGGCTTTGTGGATACCCAGGACTTCATGTGGGGCACCAGGGCAGTTCTAGAAGCCCCAGAGCGGCTCTCGTGTCTCAGCCACAGTTTCTAAGTCGTTCTCTGGGATTATCAGAGTGGGGTTTCTCTCCACTGAGATGATTCATCCTTTCTCTGTCTCCGCTTCCATGACTTCTGTCTCTACTGACTAATGTCGCTCTGCCCCGGCTTCTGCAGCCTTTTCTCTGTGGTCCCCTTCTTCAGTCCCATCCTACCATCAGCCACCCTCTCAGGACCTCCCAGACTGCGCAGCGGTGGGGCCGGGTGCTGGATGGGCTCGGCCTGTTATCACGACAAAGCTTCGTGCCGGACACTCTCACAGGCTGTTGGGGATCAACAGGAAGCTGCCTTTGGGTGGGGGGCTAATTCCTGGCTTAATTGATTAATTGAACTGATGCTATCCATACAGAATGACATGACAGAAACCATTCATTTGACAAATAGGCCACCCCCTCCATGTCTGGCTCTGTCCCAGCATGGAGAATACAGGGGTGAAATGTAAACAACGCCCTGCCTTCGGGAGCTTCTCATTCTTCTGAGGGCTCAGGAGACTGGTGAGAAATGAAATAAAAAGTAAAACATAGGCTTGGTTTGACTAATGTGATGGAGAAAAACAGCCAGATAGGAGTACAGGAAGTGCCGGAACAGGGGCGTGTACCAGCTCTCCGTTAGTGGTTGGGCAGGCCCCTATGAGAGTGACATCTGAGTCATAAAGCATGTAAAGACGGTGAGGAGGCTGAGCAGGAACCCCTTCTGGGCGTGGTAGACATGAAAAGGCTGCTGGGCACACAGCGGTGTCCCTTGATACCAGCGTGGTCAGCACTAAGGGAAGCCCTGTTCTCTAGGACGGTACGCTCCTGGGCACACAGTGCAGTGTAAGACAGAGACTGCCCGGAGCCCAAGGGACACAGAAGGAGGGAAGCAGAGTGCACGCCCTCTCGCCCTGTCTGCACCTGACTCTGCTGTCCCCGAGCCTCACCGCACGTGGGGACAGGGATTCCACGTGGTCTTCCCATGAGGAATGTTATAATTCAGTGGGACTTAAACTTTTGGAATCATCAGAATCAC